>RJWK010042306.1:0-19217 GCA_004363435.1 Platanista minor
AGTGGCTAAAGTTGGTTCAGTGGGTTGTGTAGGCTTCCTGGTGGAGGGGACTAGTGCCTGTGTTCTGATGGATGAGGCTGGATCTTGTCTTTCTGGTGGGCAGGTCCACGTCAGGTGGCGTGTTTTGGGGTGTCTGTGGACTTATTATGATTTTAGGCAGCCTCTCTGCTAATGGGTGGGGTTGTGTTCCTGTCTTGCTTGTTGTTTGGCATAGGGTGTCCAGCATTGTAGCTTGCTGGTCATTGAGTGAAGCTAGGTGCTGGTGTTGGTATGGAGATCTCTGGGAGATTTTCGCCATTTGATATTAAGTGGGGTTGGGAGGTCTGTAGTAGACCGGTGTCCTGAAGTTGGCTCTCCCACCTCAGAGGCACAGCACTGACTCCTGGCTGCAGCACCAAGAGCCTTTCATCCACACGGCTCAGAATAAAAGGGAGAAAAAGTAGAAAGAAAGATAGAAAGAAAGGAAGGAAGGAGGGACGGGGGGAAGGAAGAAAGGAAGGAAGAAAGCAGATAAAATAGAGTAATATTAGATAAAATAAAATAAGGTTATTAAAATAAAAAATAATTATTTAGATAGAAAATTTTTTTTTAAAACAAACAAACAAACAAAACCGGATGGATAGAACCCTAGGACAAATGTTGAAAGCAGAGCTGTACAGACAAAATCTCATGCAGAAGAATACACATACGCACTCATAAAAAGAGGAAAAGGGGAAAAAAATAATAAATCTTGCTCTCAGCGTCCACCTCCTCAATTTGGGATGATTCGTTGTCTATTCATGTATTCCACAGATGCAGGGTACATCAAGTTGATTGTGGGGATTTAATCTGCTGCTCCTGAGGCTGCTGGGAGAGATTTCCCTTTCTTTTCTTTGTTCGCACAGCTCCCGGGGCTCAGCTTTGGATTTGGACCCGCCTCTGCGTGTAGGTCGCCTGAGGGCGTCTGTTCTTCGCTCGGACAGGACGGGGTTAAAGGAGCCGCCGACTCGGGGGCTCTGGCTCACTCAGGCCGGGGGGAGGGAGCGGAACGGAGTGCGGGGAGAGCCTGCGGCTGCTGCAGAGGCCAGTGCGATGTTGCACCAGCCTGAGGCGCGCCGTGCGTTCTCCCGGGGAAGTTGTCCCTGGATCACGGGACCCTGGCGTTGGCGGGCTGCACCGGCTCCGGGAAGGGAGGTGTGGAGAGTGAGCTGTGCTCGCACACAGGCTTCTTGGTGGCGGCAGCAGCAGCCTTAGCGTCTCAGGCCCGTCTCTGGGGTCCGCGCTGTTAGCCGCGGCTCGCGCCCTCTGACAGGTTTTAATGGTATCATTCTGGCCAACGAGAACAGGCTGCTGGGGGTTGTGGGGAGGCTGGAATCCAGTGACCAGTCCGGGGGCCACTACCTGTAGTAATCCAGGGTAGAGATGGTGAATGGGCTGGGAAGGGAGCAGTGAAGGTGGTGAGAAGAACGTGGCTTCTAGTGCGCTGTGAAGGAGCCAGCAGTTTTGCTGATGATTTGGGTGCAGAAGGTGTGAGGGCTGCGGCAGGAGGGTCTCTGAGGACGCTGGGTGTAACCGTTGGTTGTACTTACTCTGTGGCCAGGTTTGTTTCTGGATGTGGGTCATGATTTGGTTCCATCAAAATGATCGTGTTTTTGTTTTTATTTTTTTATAAATTTATTTATTTTATTTATTATTTTTGGCTGTGTTGGTTCTTCGTTGTTGTGTGCAGACTTTCTCTTGTTGTGGCGAGCAGGGGCTACTCTTTGCTGCGGTGCGCAGGCTTCTCATTGTGGTGACTTCTCTTGTTGCGGAGTACGGGCTCTAGGGTGCATGGGTTTCAGTAGATGCAGCGTGTGGGCTCAGTAGTTGTGGCTCGCGGGCTCTAGAGCGCAGGCTCAGTAGTTGTGGCGCACGGGTTTAGTTGCTCCGCGGCATGTGGGATCTTCCCAGACCAGGGCTTGAACCTGTGTCCCCTGCATTGGCAGGTGGATTCTTAACCACTGTGCCACCAGGGAAGCCCTGTATTTTTGTTTTAAAAACATATCTTGTACACTTAACATTTGTCAAGTTATTGTATGTACATAACACCTTAAAGGAAAAAAAACCTCATCTTCAGGAGTGGTCAGGGTAGTCTGACTGACTGCAGTAAGACCCTGACGGGGATATTCGTAAACAGGGACTGTAGCCACAGTGACGTCTCTTCCTGACATGTAGAAAAGCTGCTTTTGCCGACAAAAATATATTCTGGATATGATAATGAATAATATTTTTTGCTCACTTTATTTCAAAGCACTTCTATATAAATCCTCAAAAAATCCTTTCTAAGGCTGATAGTGGAGGATAGTTCCATCCCCGTTTGAGGATTCAGGAACTCGAAACCTAGAAAAGATGGCATGTGGGAAGGATGAACTCTGCTAGATCAGATCTTCTATTTCGTGACCTTCTCCTCTTGATCGTGTGGCCCAATGTGTAGTGACTGGACCTCAGTCCAGCGAACAGAAGTGCGTGTGTGTGTGTGTGTGTGTGTGTGTGTGCACGTGTGCATGGGCGTGCACGTGAATCACACTTGGGTTACTAAGTACAATGATGTGTTAAAGGAATTGGAACTGATTGTTCAAACGTTCTATAACTCAGGCCTCTTGGTCCTTCCCCTTGCTGTGCCTTCTCTGTCTGTTCATTTGGTCATTTTATTTCTGGATAGTAATGTTCACTGAAGGGTGGGATAGGGAAATAAAAAGATGTGAAAGTCACATTAGGTAGCGTGGAGAATAATTTTAATAAATGCCACAGTGGAGAATGCAGTTGTAATTAACACTAAAATGGAATTCTCAATTGCCAGTGGATTTCACCTTGCTTCACTTTCCTGATCCTTCGTTCCCATTAAAACAAACAAACAAACAAACAAAAAAACCCTGAGTTTGATTTAGTCACACACCTAGCAAGGCTGAGTTCTTTGTCTTGCTGAAGGAGCCATGTCTGTATTGGGATGGCTGTGAGCAGGGCCTGGGCCAGCTAACAGCATTTAATGCATTTGCCTGTTTCAGTTTGCAGTGATGACCTCACCCACAAATTCAAAGGTTTCACCGTGATGAACGAAGCAGAGAGATACGAAGCACTGAGACACTGTCGCTATGTGGATGAAGTCATCAGAGATGCTCCGTGGACACTCACGCCAGAGTTTCTGGAAAAACACAAGGTACTTATTCTTCCACGTTCTCTAAGTAGCAGAATTCGGGAGTCGTCTGTTTCTACAGCTTATACCCAGAAAGTCCAAAGACTCTTCTAAGTTTGGAAAGAGGTAACTTCAGGCACTGTCATGTGATGTCACTTGATGCAGCACCTGTCCTGTGGCCACGCCTGGGGACCAACAGCATCCCACTTCCTCAGTGTGGTCTCTGGAGCTAGACCACTCAGGTCCGTGGGTGGCTTAACTTCTTAACTGTGGGACCTTGAGCAAGATACTGCACTCACTTCCCTAAACCAGAAAATGGGTGCTGTTTTGAGGATCTAATGAGATCATCTAGTAAAACCCTTGGAACACTGGTTGGCTCAAAGCAAGAGCTCCAAAAATGTCATCATCGTTATCACCATCATTATTATTGATGCTTATAGTTCCACAGGCATCATTTTTCATGGAACAAGTGACCACATATCTTATCCAGAGGGACAGGGGTCAGGCTTTAAGGAAAGAACTGTATATCTCTGATTTTGTGACCCTGAGACTCCTACTGCTAGAAGATTTTTATTAGTTGAAAACACGAGAAATCCTTTTGATCTGCATCAAATTATGTGCTTTGTATCTCCCTACCAGCCCCACATTAGGAGCTCTTCTTTCCTTTTATAAGCAGTACAAAAAAATAAGATTAAGCTGTTCTAAGAGTTTTCTATTTTTAAATTCACGATGCAGGAGAGAATAGAGAACACTGATAAATGTGCATGGGTAATAGCAGAGGAGACAATTTCCAGGCAAGAATAAAAAGAAAAAGGAAAAACTACAATATGATTTACTTCCAGCAATCACTAACACATTTTTCCTAAGCATCTATTGTATGTTCAACTTGTGTGCAGCATTATGGGGATGCTGATGATGGCTGCCATTTATCGAGTACTTTCCATGTACCCAGCCCTGTGCTAAGTGCTTTGCTCTTACATGAATCACATTCAATCTCATGGCTACCCTGAGACATTGTTGTTGTCATACACTGGAGACCAGGAACAACTAAGTTTGAGTACGAAGAATAGAATTGATGATAATAACATTTATTGAGTACTTGCTGTGTACCAGTTATTATTTTTAGCACTTTTACATAATTATATCATTTAATCCAGTGATTCTCAAGTGGGAGCAAGTTTGCCCCCAAGGGACATTTAACAGGGCCTGGAAATATTTTTGGCCATCAAAACTAAAGGGGTGCTACTGGCATCTAGTGGGTAAAGGACAGGGGTGCTACTAAGCATCCTACAATGCACAGGACAGACTCTCCCCCTCCAACAAAGAATTTTTTTTATATATAAATTTATGTACTTATTTATTTATTTATTGGCTGCGTTGGGCCTTCGTTGCTGCACACGGGCCTTCTCTAGTCGCAGCGACGGGGGCTACTCTCTGTTGCGGCGCGCAGGCTTCTCACTGCGGTGGCTTCTCTTGTTGCGGAGCATGGGCTCTAGGCACACGGGCTTCAGTAGTTGTGGCGTGCAGGCTCAGTAGTTGTGGCTCGCGGGCTCTAGAGCGCAGGCTCAGTAGTTGTGGCGCATGGGCTTAGTTGCTCTGCAGCATGTGGGATCTTCCTGGACCAGGGCTCGAACCCGTGTCCCCTGCATTGGCAGGTGGATTCTTAACCACTGCACCACCAGGGAAGTCCCTCCAACAAAGAATTATCTAGTTCAAAATGTCACTAGTACCAAGGTTGAGAAATCCTGATTTAATGCTTACCACTAAATTATGAGTTATATAGCTAGTAAGTGGTGGGGCAGGAATCTATACCCAGAAAAATTAAACTGCTACTCTACCTCTCAAGGTGGAGTGAAGCCTTGTTAAAGGGCTTTGAAAGTTAGGCAAGAAGTTTTTACTTGATGGAGGAGGAAACAAGGAACTAGTGAAGATCAGCAGGCACGAGGATGACAAGAAGAAAATTCTGTTTAAGGAGGTCCCCCCACCATGTGACAGAGGGATGGCTTGGAGAGGAAAGAGCCTACAGTGAGGAAGGTCAGGTACAAGTTGGTATTAATAATCCAGGTGATGGGGCCCTGGATTTGGCATAAGCAATGGAGAGGAAGTGATGGGTGTATGCACTCATGTACACACACACACACACACACACACACACACACACACACACCCCAGTGGAACTTGTGATCTATGTGCTATGGAGAGTGAAGGAAGTAGGAAAAAAAGGCTGATTCCAAGGTGTTTGGAGCCTAAGTAAACTTTGAAAATGGAGGTGCCCTTGGAAGGGGCACCAGTTTTCAGGATGAATTAAAATTCCAGACAGGTTTTTAAAGTGACAGCAAGGGTGGCAAAAGAGAAAAGGGTGACTTTGGGCAAATTTGACACGTTTTTATCATTTCAGCAGCCGTATGACCCAGCTGAAATAGTGATACTTGCCCTACCTGCCTCACAAGGTGGTTGTATGAATCAAATGCGAAGAGAGACGTGAATTCATTTCTACAATATAAAATATGACTTAAGTGGGGGAATTCCCTGGTGGTCCAGTGGTTAGGACTCTGTGCTTGCACTGCAGGGGGCACGGGTTCGATCCCTGGTTGGGGAACTAGGATCCTGCATACCGCGTGGCACGGACAAAAAAATAAATAAATAAAATAACATATGACTTAAATGTGAGGATGGGCCTATTGCCATCAGTGGGACAGGAAATGAGGATTTGGGCTCCTCATAGCAGAGGTGATTAAAATCTGAAGAATGAGTGAATTGTCTGAAGGAGAGATTTTAGAGGCAGAAGAACAGAAGGCCAAAAACACCTACTGTCAGAGGTAAGAGAAGAAAGAGGGACCAGCAAAAGAGAGAAACCAATCTAGTTCCCATCAGCTCGTGGAAACAGAGACAGTTGTAAATACCTTTCAGTCAAGGCTTCAAGTCTACCTTATAAACTGCTTATTTCAACTGCTTTGTTCTGAAAAAAATATGTATTTTCAAATTGCAGACATGCAGCCCCATCCCAGTGGTGATGTCACTTTCCTCTCTCTCCAACAGATTGACTTTGTGGCCCACGATGACATTCCGTACTCCTCTGCTGGCTCTGATGACGTTTACAAGCATATAAAGGAAGCAGGTGAGGGTTGTCCTGTGCTCACCTGTCCCCTGCGGCATAGTAATCAGGGTTAATAAGAGACGTCTGCCCTGGGCCTGCAGCGTACACATACAAGGCACTGGAGTTTCACGTGTCTCCCAGGTAGCCTCTGCAAGCCTCTGTTGACATGTGCTAAGGCTCAGCTGTGGCACAGACACCAGTTAGGTATTTATATAGAAATTAACCTGAGGACCAAAGTACTCGACTTCCGGTTTGAGGCTCGATTTTAGAGTTCATCACAGGACCTAAAATCACAGGACCCTGTTTATTTTTTGTATTGGAGTATAATTGGTTTACAGTGTTGTCTTAGTTTCTGGTGTACATCAAAGTGATTCAGTTTTATATATATATATATATATATATATATATATATATATATACACACACACACACACACACGCACATGCACACATATATGTATTCTTTTTAATATTCTTTTCCATTATAGAGTATTACAAGATATTGAATATTGTTCCCTGTGCTATACAGTAGGACCTTGTTGTCTATCTATTTTATATAGAGTATTGTGTATCTGCTAATCCCAAACTCCTAATTTATCCCCCTCCCCGGACCCTGTTGTTTAAAGGGCAATCATTTTCCTTATTAACAATGAAATTACTTTATGTTCCCAAGAAAGTTCCTTCCGGAAGAATACAGATAACTGGGTAATTAATGATCTGGACTCCTCGTCTCCCAAGTCCAGTCCTGCCATATGTCATCCTGTCACATGATAATAATATCCTCAGGTACCACATGCAGAGGCCCCCCCCCCCAAAAAAAAAAGGGAACGAAAGAATGGATAAATATTGGTGGTAGTCAAGTAAAAATTAGTGGCAACTGTCATTCCTCGGCCACCTCTTTCCTCCTGGAACAGTTAACTGATGTCACGGAAGGCAGACATGGTGCCTGAGCTTTGGAAGTTGTCCATTTGTCACTGGGCATTTCTCTTCAGCTTGGAGAGTCTGGTTGGCCCCAGGGACTTACTGGGGGACTGGAAAGAGGGAGGTTTCCCTCCATCGCGGGCTCCCCGGAATTAACTCCTTCATCAAGTACTCTTCCAACCCCTCTGCTGCTCTGACTCCAGGGAAATCGCTACTGCGGCGTCGTGGAAGATCTGTGGCTTCTAGCCTCGGCGGGATGCTCCGTGCTCCTTGGTAACATTTACCTGCTCTTTTTCCCCTTCCGGCCCTGATTTACCCATAACTCCTTGCGCCCTTGCATCCTTGCCTCCTCTAGTGCATCCAGAGGAAGAGGGGTATGTTTTCTGTCCCAGGCTAACCTCTTATCTGAACTTACCTTCTCCCTTCCCTGGAGCATGTTTTCTTTCATTCTTCCTCCCATTGTGATCCAAGGTTCTCACTCTCCAGTAGTTTCTTATCAGCTTACGTGGAAGTTTTCAAAAACAAACCCAAATCTTGCCTTCTGCCCTCCCCCTGCCTCTAACTTCACTGACATCCTTGCTTGGTCTTAGTGACCTTGGTCTTAGTGACCTCTTAGTGCAAGCTGTCATTCCTCTGTCACCTGCACTCTGACTTCTGTCCCATCTTTGCTCAGTTCTCAGATACCCTTTGGACCACCCAATCCAGCGGCCTTAGCTCAGTCCCCCCTCTGGGCAGCACGACACTGCTGGCCGTGTTCTTTGCTTAGACGCGCTTTGCTTCCATTTCTGGGACACTTCTGGGACTTCTAATTTCCCAGTGGTCTCTCTGACCACTCCTGGGGTTTTGTTTTTTTGTGTGTTTTGTTTTCTTAGTATCTTTTGGCCGTACCATGGGGCACGTGAGATCTTCGTTCCCCGACCAGGGATTGAACCCATGCCCAGTGCATTGGCAGTACAGCGTCTTAACCACTGGGCCACCAGGGAAGTCCCCGCTCCTGGGTTTTGTTCCTGGGTTTCTCTTCCTGTCTCACCAGCCTCAGCTGTGTGCTCTGCCTTCCACACGCTCTACACTCCAGGTACACGGAATCTGTCCTGGTTTCCAGACACATCCCCGCTTTATACCTTTGCTCCGGCTGTTCTCTGGGCTTGGAATGCCCTTCCTCTGAGCATCTTGGCCAGGGCCCAGCTGAGGAGCGAACCCGGACATGCACCCTCTCCCTGGGGCATGATTCAGCACACCCCCCCGCCCTCTTCAGAGGCAGACACTCTTCGCACATGGACCTCCTTTTCAGCTCCCTTCTCCTGATTGTGTGTGGGGGGGTGGGGGGGTGTGTGTCCCTAGCTAGAGTGAAGTGCCACAGGCCACGGCCATAACTCATCCATCTTTGCATCCCCAGCACAGTCCCTGGCACATTTGTGGTGCTCCTTAAGTGCTGGCTGAACGAGAGGGTGCTTTTATTGAGTATGATGGGGAGGCAGCTTAAGATGGAAGCCTTTTGTGTGCACGGGCTCTTCCCAACACACGGGGAATGGAGCCATTTGCCCAGATAGTTCGGGCACACACTTCTGTCTTGTGGAATGGTTCATATTATTTAGATGTAAGGGTAATATTTTGGCCTGAATGATATGGACCTTTCATCCAATTTGTTGGCTTTTCACTGGTATCTTGGCCTCTGAGTTCCTCGCACACCTCTTTATTGAAGGAGATGCTAGTGACAAGTGCTGAATGACTCCAAACCATCTTAGCCTCACAGCCCAACAGAATCTCAGTGAAAGATGGAAGGGCTCACGCTTTGACTCATTTCAAAAATGACTGTGGTCTGAAAGATCTTCGAAGTCATATCTGTGAATCTGCATCTTTCTCGCTCTACTTTATAACGGGCAAAAGCCTCACAAAGTATAGGCGCTCTTTGGGGCAAATGTATAATGGAAAACTCGTCTCGGCTATACCCAATACTCATCGTTTTCCTGAGCCGAGGTTTTCCGTCAACGTCACAGGGTTTCAACTAATCACCCGGAATCAAAATAGTCATTGCTGGGATTTTAAAATACCCAGCCTCCCCAGACTGTATCCATTTGGATTACTTAAAAAGACAGCTGGGGCAAAGGTAATTACTTCTACCCTCTTACAGGATCAGATATGGTTTTTCCGACTCTATAAGTGGAGCTGTCCGAGGTTGAGGAGGCAGTACAGTAACCTGAATTCCTTAGCTTCTCCATCCATCTTCCTTCATCAGACCACCTTCCGTAAGCTTCCCACAAGCCTGTTGCTGCCTGAGAGTCTTGGAGCGAGGAAGAGTTTGCGGAAGGGATGGGCCGGAAGTGGTATTTTAGCTAAGGGTAGGTGCAGAAGTAGATTTTTTCATGGCTTCATTCATTTTCTGCTATTTTATTTTCTACCATACATCTCATCTATAGGTACCGTAGGTGCATCCATGCCTCCTTTCCTGCATACGTTAAGCCGTTATCTGGCACGGTACGCATACTGTAGTTTAGTGAGTTACCATATGCTTTACTTGGCGTTTTCAAGAAGTCGAATACACGCCACTTTATATTTGAGCTGCCCCCGTTGCTGGCGCTTGCATCAGAGCCATCTTTCCCCTTCCATGAGCTCCACCCATGTTGGTCCCACCACTCTCCACCCTCAGCCTGCTGCCACTGCAGCTTTTCTCCTGGTATTCAGGGACCTTCAGACTCTGAAGGTAGAACGGGCTCCTAAGGGTCACTCACCCAGTCTTCTCCCTCCTCTTTGGCATCACTGCCGGATCCAGGTAGAACTGATGCTCGCACGTCTCCCATGAGGGGGAGCCTCCTCTCTCCCAAGGCAGCCCATTCCATCTCTGGATGGTTTTGACTCTCGTTGGTTGACACATGAACCGCTGAGTGCATCCACAAGCCTGAAATGGTGGGCGGGAAAATGGGATACGAAGATGAATGAGACAGCCCTCACCCTTGACAGAGAGCAGAGCCAGATATAAGCAATTACACCAGAATGTTAGGAGCCTGCTATATGTAGCAGGCAGGGGAGGTGTGTCCAAAGGTGGGAGTGTATGAGGAAGTGCAGCGTGTTTGGAGAAAATCAACAAGGTTCATGTGGTAAAGGGTGCGTGGAGGTGGGAGCGGAGAGACAAACTGGCAGGACGAGCGGTTTAGGCTTCATTCCGTGCGTCACAGGGAGCCAGATGCCACTCGGAGGCAGGGGAGTGCCAGGAACAGCTCTCTTGCGGGGGAAGGACAACTGGGTAGGAGGCAAGAGGAATTTCTGTAACCAAACTTAGGAGCTCCCATTCCCACAGATGACAGAACAAAAAAACAACCCCCTCTTGACACTTGGAGTAATTCAGACTCTTTATGGTTTGCACTTAGACCGTGTGGACTCAACTTGCGGCCTTTTTCTCCCGGCATGATCTGAGTACGGGCTTGGATGGGGTGCGGATCTGGCTCTGCTGACCTGTTGTTGTGGGGTATCAAGACCTGCTCAGCCATCATCCCTGGCTACCAGATCCCCACGGCCGCCGCGTCCATCTGTTCCCCAGCCGCGTCCCTCTTTGGCCCGTCTCTGCCACAGCCTCTGCCTCGCTACCCCCCTCCCCACATTACAGGTGTGCCACCCAGCAGTCATGCTGATCTCAAGTCCCAGCTACCGTCAGTGTTCCTTGAGAGGGTCCCCAGGAATGTCACATATATCCCCCACAATCACTGGAGGGCGGTGGGAGGGAGCCACATTAGGCCCCGTCTGACCTGCTCGCCTTGAGGAATGCTCCACCGAGGCCTCCCCATGTTGGCCCGGGGCCTCTGTGGGACCATTTCCTCCCAAAGTTCCTTGAGGTAAACAGGGTGCCAGCCCCTCTGCTCTGGGCTTTCTAAGGGTTTTTTTTTTTTTTTTACTTGCCTCTGCCCCCTGCGGTTTGAACCTGAGTCAGGGCAAGACAGAGGACCTGCTTATATTCTCTGGCTTCTGACCCCTCTCTGCGCTTTTCCCTCAACCTCAGGAGGGGCTTTCTTCTTCCCGGAGGGCAGGAAACTGCCTGCCCCTGTGTTAATTTCATGTCTTTCCCCACTCCAGGGCTTACAGTTCAACATTCTATACCCTGAGTCCACTCAGCCTCTGGTTCTTGATCATCAAAGGGACCCTCCTGGGATTTAGAAAACCCTTTCTGCAGTCCTCAAAGCCTGGCTCTTTCAAGTGAAAGCCTTACCTTTCATAACTATTCTTTTGGAAATGAGCCTTCAGAAGAGCTTCTTTGAGAAGTCAAAAGCTGAACACAGTCTCCTGTATTCTCAGCTACATCTGCTTTCCCCTGAGGTGATGGAGGTGTCAGCATCAGGGGGAAGGGGGCTTCAGGACAGACATCATCCCCAGAAATGAAAATGACATTGGACAATATATCAGAAATTTATTCTGCTACGTATAATGTACTCAGTCCCCCTAATGGAGTTTTTTGTTGGTTCACATCCTTTTGGGGCCAGCTGGGGGGAACTCCATGCTACCCTGAGCTTGGTCAGGTCTGTACTGTTCTCTTAGAAAGGGCTCCCTTGGTGGTCAGGAGCATTGGGTGAGAACGGGAGGCCTGACATTCTCAGATACCAGTCTTGTTTGTAAGGAGTTCCGAGAAAGGAAACCCCATACGCTTTAGACTTGGAAGGTTGCTAGGAAACATGACGAGGTGGGGTTTGGTGGGTCGGAGGGGAGGGAGGAGGGGGAGAAACTGCCTGATGCGTCGGTAACACAGTGATGGGTTATGGCATGGCGCGAGTATTACCTTTTTAAGTCTTTGTAAGATCTGAGCTGTGAGCAAGCTGCTCCCTTCCTAAAGCTGTCCTGAAGGGCCTGGTATACCCAAATGCTTGTCAAGTGTCAATGTGCCTACAGATCCCTGCAGGATCTTGTTCAGATGCAGATTTTGGTTCAGTAGGTCTGGTGGGACCTAAGATCCCCATTTCTGATGAGCTCCCAGGTTGTTAGCTACTGCAGGTTCATAAAGCTCACTTAGAGTAGCATGAATCCAGACCAGGGATTCTGGTTCGCCCAGAATTACACCAGGGGTTACCCGCTGGTTTAATTGAGTCGGCATGTCCTGGGGTGACAGTTCTTCGACTGCCTTGTAGAGCAGCAACAAGCATTTACTGGTGGTTTTATTTCCGGGTGAATAGCCTCTAGTGAGCTAAGAGAAAGTTACTTTCCTGATTTTAGGAATCAGGAACACCTCAAGTTCTAGTTGTTGGGTGTAGAAACAGGTCCAATATTTTTCTGACTCTAAGCAATTGATCATCCGATTGTGGCATAACAAATTATTGCTGCAGTTAGTGACTTAAGAGAGCCACTTTAGGGACTTCCCCGGCGGTCCAGTGGTTAAGAGTCCATGTTCCCAATGCAGGGGGCACTGGTTCAATCCCTGGTCAGGGAACTAAGATCCTGCCTGCTGCACGGCATGGCCAAGAAAAAGAGCCACTTAATTTTGCTCATGAGTTTGTGGAACAGGATTCCAGTAAGGGCTTGAGTGGGTGGTTCTTGCTCAGGGTCTCTGAAATGGTTGTAGTCAGACACTGGCCCAGTTGTGCTGGAGGTCCCTGATGGCACACTTAAGTGGCTGGCAGTGGGTGCTGGCTGTTGACAGGGAGCTCAGTTGGGGGTTGACACTGGTTCTAGCCTTGGAAGCCACCCAGCATCAGCATCACTTATGCCACATTCTATTTGTCATAAGCACGTCACGAAGGCCAGCTCAGATTCCAAGGGACAGGAATCATGCCCATCTTTAATCCACCACAATTCCCACCTCCAAATTGAATAGTCAGGTGGCATTTTACTTGCTCTGGGAGCACAGGCATAAGGCTTCCATGTGACTTTTCACAGGCACAAGGACCCTTTCTTGTGGTCCATTGATCTCCTCTGCTGATTCCTCACCAAGGGAGAGCCACGGTAGAAATCTTTTTGGGGCCCAGGTGGAGAAGGGCCAGAGCGTTCGTCGTGGGAGAAAGGTGCTCAGAAATGGCGTCAGCCTCCACATTTGGCTTTTATCCTCTAATCGAGGTTCATTCTGAGAGTCAAAAATCACTTTATATGAAGGCAGAGATATCGAGGGCATGAATTAAACTTTACAGCCCTCTGCTCTGCTTGTCAGAACTACATGTCAGGATTCTCCAGCAAAGCTGGATGAAAAGATGGAGCTTAAATGAAGTAGACTGTAAGGTCCACATTACTCATCATCATTCTAATATTGCCTACTACTGTTGAAAGTTTCCTTCATTAACACGTGCTTTGCTGCTTCTTAAAATAGTTCCATAACCAAATGCCGCAGTTCTGAAAAGCATGATGAAAAAGGTTCTTTGATCATGCTCATTACTGAATATTTTTAGCCGAGCAATAATTAGGATTTGGAGGAAGCCGGGTGCCTCATTATGTCAGCAGAGGGCTTGGCTTCTTGCAGAGACCTGCCTCCCAAGCAGCCAAAGCAAATCTCTCCCCAGCCCCAACTTTCAGTTACTCAGCCACAGAGACTTCATTCACCCTGTGGCTTCAAAGAAACGGTGAGCTCATGTCACCAGTGTCTGAGGGACTTGCTAAAATCAGTTAGTGGCTAGAGAATCTGCTCAACATTTCAGCTGGCAGTGGTTGTGAGTGAAATGCCTGCCTACTGAAAGACGGGACGTCCTCCTCGCCAGGAAGCTCCCTGCTGCCCTCAGCAAGGTGAGGAGGCTGTCTCAGGCCCCCTGGCTTGGGACCTCTCAGGGATCTTTGCCCACTAGAGCCCCGTGCACAGTTGGCTGCTGTTTATATCCATGTGCCTTTATATGCCGGCACGCTCTGTCTTCTGTTTGAGTCCGCTTTCGTAGAAGGTGCTAAGAGAAGTTTCTGGCCTCGGGGCCAGCCCCAACTCTGCCCTCTGAGCCGCAGTTTATTAGAAACTGGATGCTTTTTCCGTGACAGCGGGGCCACCCTGCTGCTGCTGCTAACTGTCAACGTGCAAATGGTGGCGAAGGAAAGCTCCAAAGGGACGCCCTGGTGGGGGCTAGAAGGCTGACAAATTCCACCACTGTCCACAGCATCAGAGAGAACTGGATTTGGAAAGGCACTTGGACATCAGTGCTCATCTAGTCACTCATTCAACAAATATTCCTGGTGCCCGCTTGTCACCCAGCGCTGAGGATACAGACGTGAATAAGACGGGAGCTCTTCCGTCCCTCAGGCAGCTGATAGTCCGGTGGGAAAGGCAGTTACGGAACAAGTCGTCCGGGAATATTTGAAGGAAGAGAGCATGGGCCATGGGCGAGAATTATAAGCAGCAAGACCCAGCCTGGGGTTTGAGAGATTTCCTTGCGGAAGTGATGCCAACGGTGAACACCCCAGTGGATGGCTGAGAGTTAACCCGGTGGAGAGTGTGTGGCAGTGTGAGGGGAGGGGACAGCCCTTGGAGGACGCTCAAGTCCAGGGCCGCTGGGCCAAGGCGGGGCCAGCCTGTTGCTCAGCTCCACAGAAAACAATGAGAAGGGCGCCCGCCGCGTCTGCGTAGCACAGGGGCCTTGGCTTAGGGAGTGAAGGGGGAACGCGGGGCTGAGATGAGACTGGAGAGAAGCACAGGGAAGAGAGAAGGCAAGGCAAACTGCCTCAGAGTCAAGTTAAGGATTTGAATCCAAATACAAAGGGCAGTAGAAAGCCGGTGAAGGATGTTGAGCAGGTATCTATCTGACTTATATTTTGAAAGACTGCTCTGCGGCTCTTGCTACGTGGAGAGTAGATTGAGGGGACAGAAAAGCGACATCCCTGGAGACTGGTTTTGAGGCTCTTGCTGCAATCTTTGAACAAGATGGGGTTAGGTTGATTTAGATGGAGGATGGAGAAAAGTGGGCGAACCAGGGAGACATTTAGGAAGTGGACTGGTGAGTAGAAGGAAATTGATTGGATGTAAGGAGTGAGGGAGAGGGAAGCGGCACAGATGAGGCCAAGGTCATCTTGTGCAGCCACCTCATTTCTCAGCTTCAGAGGCTGAGGTTAAGTAACTTGCCTTCTGAGGCTTGAGTGACTTGCCCAAGTGTACAAACGGAGGACCCAGCACCCCTGTCCCTAGGCTCTGTCCATCATGCCGTCTCATGCCTGATACCTCTGACTGAGTGACCATTATCATCTTAGATACAAAGATCTCAACTGCCAGCACGTCATTTCAGCCGACAACAGAAGTGCAAGCATAAACCAGATTCTTTTCAAAATGTTAATTTTATACTGGAGTGTAGTTGGTTAACAATGTTGTTACTTCCAGGTGTACAGCAGAGTGATTAAGTTATACACATACATGTATCTATTCTTTTTCAAGTTCTTTTCCCATTTAGGTTATTACAGAATATTGAGTAGAGTTCCCTGTGCTGTACAGTAGGTCCTTGCTGACTATTTTAAATATAGCACTGTGTATATGTCAATCCCAGTCTCCCAATCTGTCCTTCCCCCCTGGTAACCATAAGTTCATTCTCTAAGTCTGTGAGTCTATTTCTGTTTTGTAAATAAGTTCACTTCTATCATTTTTTTAGATTCCGCGTATAAGCGATATGATATTTGTCTTTGTCTTCCTTCACTTAGTATGATAATCTCCAGGTCCATCCATGTTGCCGCGAATGGCATTATTTCATTCTTTTTGATGGCCGAGTAATATTCCATTGTATATATGTACCACATCTCCTTTATCCATCTGTCGATGTACATTTGGGTTGCTTCCATGTCTTGGTTCTTGTAAACAGTGCTGCAGTGCACAGTGGGGTGCATGTATCCTTTTGAGCCATGGTTTTCTCCAGATACATGCCCAGGAATGGGACTGCTGAATCATATGGGAACTGTATTTTTCGCTTTTTAAGGAACCTCCATACTGTTCTCCATAGTGGCTATACCAATGTATATTGCCACCAACAGTGTAGGAGGGTTCCCTTTTCTCCACACCCTCTCCAGCATTTACTGTTTGTAGACTTCTGTTGTTGTTGTTGTTGTTGTTGTTGTTGTTGTTGAAGAGGAACATGTTTTATTTATTTATTTACTTTTGGCCATACTGCACGGCTTGCAGGAACTCAGTTCCCTGACCAAGGATTAAACCTGGGCCATGGCAGTGAAAGCCCAGGATCCTAACCACTTGGCCACCAGGGAACTCCCTGTTGGTAGACTTTTTGATGATGGCCATTCTGACTGGTGTGAGGTGATATCTCACTGTAGCTCTGATTTGCATTTCTCTAGTAATTAGCGATGTTGAGCGTCCTTTTCACATGCCTCTTGGCCATCTGTATACCTTCTTTGGAGAGATGTCTACTTATGTCCTCTGCCCATTTTCTGATTGAGTTGTTTGTTTTTTGGATATTGAGCCACATGAGCTGTTTGTACATTTTGGAGACTAATCTCTTGTCAGTCACGTCGTTAGCAAATATTTTCTCCTATTCTGTGGGTTGTCTTTTCGTTTTGTTTATGGTTTCCTTTGCTGTGCAAAAGCTTTTGCGTTTCATTAGGTCCCATTTATTTGTGTTTTATTTCCATTACTCTAGGAGGTCGAAAAAGATATTGCTGCGATTTACGTCAAAGAGTGTTCCGCCTCTGTTTTCCTCTGAGTTTTACAGTATCCAGTCTTACATTTAGGTCTTTAATCCATTTTGAGTTTATTTTTGTGTATGGTGTTAAAGGATGTTCTCATTTCATTTTGCTACGTGTAGCTGTCCAATTTCCCCAGCACCGTTTATTGAAGAGACTGTCTTTCCTCCATTGTATAGTCTTGCCGCCTTTGTCGTAGATTGACCGTAGGTGCATGGGTTTATTTCTGGGCTTTCTGCCCTGTTCCATTGATCTATGTTTCCTGTTTTTGTGCCAGTACCATACTGTCTTGATGACTGTAGCTGTGTAGTGTAGTCTGAAGTCAGGGAGCCTGATTCCTCCAGCTTCCTTTTTCTTTCTCAAGATTGCTTTGGCTATTCGGGGTCTTTTGTGTTTCCAGACAAATTGTGAAATTTTTGGTTCTAGTTCTGTGAAAAATGCCAGTGGTAATTTGATAGGCATTGCATTGAATCTGTAGATTGCTTGGGGGTAGTGTAGTCATTTTAACAATTTGATTCTTCCAATCCAAGAACATGGTATATCTTTGCATCTACTTGTGTCATCTTTGATTTCACCAGATTCTTGTCTTTGATAACATTTGTGACTTCTTTATGGCCCTGTATTGGTACACTCAAATATATCTTTGAGGACTTTAAGGAAGTTCTATGAGAAATTGGCATCCTCAGTGCTTGTTTGTTTTTACTCGGTCCCACAGAGTCTAGATGAAAGGGCCTTTGAGTGGTGAAACCACCATTCAGAGTAGATTGTTCTTAGAGGCATAAAATCATCTAGCATTCCCCTGGGCGTGTCTTTCAGTCAGAGACAACAAAAATAGTCCACCCTTTTTCTTATCCTTCCCTGTAATGTGACGCAGAACTCCCAGGGGAAGAAGGGGAGGTGCTGTGATCTAATTCGTTGACTCGGTTGTTCTTCTCCATCCACTTACTCATTTAATTTGCATTTATTGAGCACTTTTCATGTGCTAGACACCAGGGCACTGAGCTGGGTGCTGGGAATGCAAAGATGATCAAGGCACAACCTGTGCTTTCAGAATGTTCTGTTTCTACAAGGAGATGGACATCTAAAATACTTTTGTTAATGGAAATCAAGTTTATACTCTAAGTGCTGTGGTTTCTTTCTGCCTGGTGATGTCAGGAAAGACTTCGCAGAGGCATAGCCTTGCACCCGCTCCCCGTAGGATGAGGAGCAACTCTGCAGATGCTGTGGGTAGGGAAGGGGGATCTGGGGCAGAAAAGGAGGGCTCGGCATGAGCAAATGTCGGGAGACGGGTGAGCGCCTGGTGCATCCAGGGAATAGGTCTAGGATGACGAACACACAGTGTTTATGGCAGGGAGGGAGTGTCCAGAACTGAGCCTGGCAGAGTCAGCTGGGGCCAGATGTGAAAGCCTCACTGACACACCTAAGAGCTGCCACCTTGTCCTGGAAAGGAGGGCCATTCAAGAAAAGGGGTCACCCGGGGCCACCTTCGTTGTTTTTCTTTATTCTCTCTTTCCTATTCGAACAGGAATGTTTGTTCCAACGCAGAGAACGGAAGGCATCTCAACATCAGACATCATCACCAGGATTGTCCGTGACTATGATGTTTATGCCCGGCGCAATCTCCAGAGAGGGTACACAGCCAAGGAACTGAATGTCAGCTTTATAAATGTAAGTGTGCCACCCCGTACCCTCTGAGGACCAGCACGTCACACTCCTGCTGCCACTGTCTATTAATCACTTACTCTACGCCACGTGGTATTCTTGATGTTTGACATTTGTCTCATCCAATCCATGTAACAGCCCAGTGATGTATTATTATCCCCGTTTTATAGATGGAGAAACCCGTGTCCAAAGGGGTAACATAAGTTGACCAAGGCACACAGGTAGTGAGTGAGCTCCATATTTTCTAAAGGAGCTGCCTCGCCTCCCTCTCCTCACCCCACCCTCCCCCTTTAGAGTTCTCAGACTTGGGTGAAGGATTTCCGGGAGATCTGCCCTCACAAAAGGCAAGAGCTGTCTTCAGCTCAAAGGGAAGGAAGGAGGGCAGAGGCAGTGAAAAGCTAAACGCAGAGAAAAATGCTTTCTTGTTTTAACATTTTACAACTTTCATTTTATTAAGGCCTTACAGATGCTCATTAGAAACCTTAACAGCTGCCCTTTTTTTTTTTTTTTTTTTTTTTTCCGTCCGGAGAAATTACAGCTGCTTAAATAAAGCCCAAAGTCTCTGGCTTCCTTTTATATTTCTGCTGTATCGTTCCCACAGAGCTGCTGTTAGTTTAATAATAGAGCAACTGTTAAAACAATGTTTAAAAGAAGCAAAACAAGCTGTTAAAAAGCAAAGAGGGCAGCCCAGTTGCTGGAGGTGATTGATGCTCGTGAGTCTGGATGACTGTACTGGCCTGGACTCCGAGGCGCTCATGGAGTTGAGTAAAATAGCTCTCGGTACATACAGAATTTCCACCCCCCGAAACAGATACTGTCCAAGAGCGATTTT
>RJWK010042307.1:0-19249 GCA_004363435.1 Platanista minor
AGGCCTCTCACTGTTGTGGCCCCTCCCGTTGCAGAGCACAGGCTCTGGACATGCAGGCTCAGCGGCCACGGCTCACAGGCCCAGCTGCTCTGCGGCATGTGGGATCTCCCCGGACCAGGGCACGAACCTGTGTCCCCTGCATCAGCAGGCTGACTCTCTACCACTGCGCCACCAGGGAAGCCCCTGCTGGATATTCTTTAATTGTCACTCATGTCTACCTTCCTTATAATCTTTTTTTACTATTATTATGTCCGCCTAGAATGTCTTCCCAGATATTCATTTTTGGATTTTTTAATTGAAGTATAGTTGATTAACAATATTATGTTAGTTTCAGATGTACAGTGTAGTGATTCAGTTATTTCTGGATCATTCATGTTATCCAGGTTTCATATAAAATGTCACTTGATCAGAGGGACCTTTCTTGATCGCCCAATCTAGAAAAGGCCTGACCTTTTCATTCTCTATTATATAATATTATTTTATTTTTTTTATGAGACTATGTACGTTTAGTCTGTATATTTTACTCTCTCTACCTCCATCTTAGACTGTAAGCTCCATGAGGGCAGAGACTCTGCCAACCTTAAACACTGCTAAACACAGCATTTACAGCACTCCTGGCATGTATGGGGTATTCAGTAATTATATGTTGA
The DNA here is from genome assembly GCA_004363435.1 of Platanista minor. NCBI lineage: Eukaryota > Metazoa > Chordata > Mammalia > Artiodactyla > Platanistidae > Platanista > Platanista minor. The sequence continues at coordinate 651 of RJWK010042307.1, forward strand.
ACGAACGAGTGAAAGTTCTAGTTTAGGTTAGGTTTACTCTAAATTTTGTTGTGTATAGTATAGCTTTCGTCTCTGTAATATTTTTCATTTACCTGTGTCGCCTATAATTTCTTTGCAAGTACAGAGAATTCTTCGTCTGAACTCTTCCTCTGTTTATTTGGAAATTATCTCTAGTTGTTTACATTTCTTTGTCTTACCTTCTTTTCTTCTTTATTTTCCTTCTCATTTCAAAGTGGATCTGTGGGGGTGGCTCCTTCTGATCACTATTCATCTCATACGCCAACTGAAAGATGGTCTGTGGAGGAAGGGAAGTAGTGAAAGATGTTAGTTAGTAAGCTCAGAGAGTACTGTCTCTTAGAGCCTCTCATCAAATCGACAATTTTTCTTAACCTGTGACTATGTATCATCACTCAGTCTTTGGCATTTAAGAAATTGGTAATTTGGAAAGTGTTGTTTCCTCCACTCTCTCCATCTGACCTCACCTGTGGTCATCTCTACACCTAGGAGAGTAGACAACAGATAAAAATTGTGTGTTGGCCTGGTTTCCCCTTGATTTCTACCTGCCATGTTCTGTGGTGTCAAACTGGGTCTCTATGGAGACAGTTCTCTTCGGCTGTGGCTCTCTGGGCCCCTGAATCTTATATCACTTAAAGAATCCTTGGATGGGCATTTCAGGGTAGCCTCAGATGCTCTTGGGGAAATGTCCATCTTGCCCAAGGTCTGAGGATATGTTCTTAGTTGTCAGTGTTCTTCCCCATTTGGGGGCCAGATTTCACAGCATTTAACAGGTTTGCTCCATAGTCTGTGGTTTAAAATTGCAGTCATATACTTATTTTATTGGCAACTAAAATATTGTCTCCATTTTTTATTCTTTTTGAGATTTTTGAGGAAGGGAAGAGAGAAAATTAATGTCTACACACTACGATCTTTAACCAAAACTCACTTTGTACTTTTCCGATTGCATTTGGCAAATTTGCGTTACAGAGTGCAGGAGAGGGCATAAGTGTCATCCACACACCAGGTTTAAGATTTAGATCTGAATTCTCATGACGTTTATCTACATTTTAATTGCATCCATCACCTTTCTTCTCCATTCCGTTTGCTCTGCTTTTCTCTACCTCAAAATCTCGAGAGTCTCTTTTTGTTTTGTTTGCTTGCTTGTTTGTTTGTTTGTTTCTTGCCTCCCAGTGTAACCTCAATATTCTCTTTTCCTCCTATGACAGTGGTTTCTTTGTCATCTTTGTGGCAAGAGCTTTCCTGGTCTTTCATCTCCCTAACTTCTCTAAGTTAAGCCCCAAAGTCACCTGGCCTCACAACTAGTTAGTTGGGACTTCCCTGGTGGTCCAGTCTCTGCCCTTCCATTGCAGGGGGCCCGGGTTCGATCCCTGGTCAGGGAACTAGATCCCACATGCTGCAACTAAAGAACCCACATGCTGCAACTGAAAGATCCCACATGCCGTAACTAAGACCCGGCACAGCTAAACAAAGAAATAAATATTTTTTTTAAAAACCAAATAAACAAAAAAGTAGTGAGTTCACCACCATCACCACCTCCACCACAACAATCACACTAATTGTTGCCTCTGCTTATCAAATGTTTACTTTATGCCAGTAATGTGGCTAAAGCTTGTGCATATATTATCCCAGGTAATCCTTCCAATAGCCCAACAAAGTTAATATAATTACCTGAAAGTTAATGTAATTACCTGTAGGGATGTGAACAATAACTTTTTTCCTAAAACTGGCTCCAGAATTATGCTCAAAGAGGCCACTTGCATTTTTGGCCACTGCGTGAATTACAGTCATCACGATATCCCCACTATACTCTATCTCTATCTATCTCCTCATCACGCTTTATTTTTCTGAAGAATAGCAGGTATTACTACTAGATGTAATATTAAATATTTAACTTTTACTTTGGCTCAGCTAATAAGATGTAAGTTTCAGGAGGCCAGAGATTTTGTCTCTCATTCACCACTGTACCCATGGTGCTTGGTATTGAGTTTAGCATTTAGATGGTGCTCAGTAAAGATTTGATAAGTACACTCAATAAGTACATATTTATTGGGTGCCTTCTATATGTAGGGTTGGTCTCTTGTCTATAGTTTCCAGCTGATCAAATGCAACCCAGTCCGCCAGTTTCCAGGCGAGCCATGCAGACCACCTATTTTCTTTAGAACTGAGCCAAATTATGCATTATACCTGTTCTCACGAATAACTGCAGCTATTTATTGACTTACTTTGAAAAGAACTTCAGGGAGCTCTGGTGAAGAGCCACCACTACTTCAGTCAGGAACTGATTGTCTCAGAAATGGCTTTTTCCCTGCATGACTGTACAGAGCCACTGAGCTGCCGTCTAACGGTTCACACACTGGGGGTAAGGAGGCATCAACACTTGAGTATTTAAGAACAGGGTCTCTAAAACCAGACTGGATTGAATCTCAATTCTGTGAGCTAGGTAATAATAGTGCCTTCTTCATAGGGCAGTTGTGAGAAAAACTTGTCAAGAGCAGTAAGGCAAGGGCAGAGGATCCATGTAGAACACTTGGTGAGCAGACCAGCTAAATTTAAATCAGCAAACACTTCCTGGAAGGGGGAATTCCTGGCCAGGGTTTCGAAGAAAAATGAAAGCATGACTTGAAGGAGCAGATCGATCGTATCTTGAGGGTCAAGGAAAGGAACTCAGACTGGGAGCGGAAAGCCACAGTAGACTTCAGAAAGGAGCTGTTCCTTAGGTGGAGTGATGTGGCAGAAATGAGGGGCTGAGCCAGAAGTCAAGGGTTCCTGTCCACACCCGTCAGGCTGGGTAAACTCAGGCCAGTTTCATTTTCTCTGAACTCATTTTCTCATCTGTTAATTGTGATGCTGGTAATCCAAACCTATGGATTTGTGTGAAGTCTAAGTGATTACAAGCAATATTTGTGAAATTGTTTATAAACTGTTGTGGACAAAGAATGTCCCATGCCATATCAGTAAACAAAGGATGCTGCAGCCATCAAGCCATCAGCCACTGCAGCTGCCTTGACTGTGCACCCTGAGGGGCTTCAGGATGAAAAAAACCAAGACACTGGCCCTAGATAGTTATGTAGCATATCAAAGGAACGATTTCAATGAGCCCAGACTCTTACATCTTCCCATACATAGACAAGTGTTAAATTCATTAACTTGAGATGTCTGTTTTTTCTTTTCAACAGTAATCTTCTAATGTTCAGACCACCTGTTTGTTTGTTTGTTTTAACACCTTTATTGGAGTATAATTGCTTTACAATGGTGTGTTAGTTGCTGCTGCATAACAAAGTGAATCAGCTATACATATACATACATCCCCATATCCCCTCCCTCTTGCATCTCCCTCCCCACCTCCCTACCCCACCTCTCTAGGTAGACCACCTGTTTTTTGAGCAAAAACTCCTATATATCCCAACTCCTCCCTTACTTCTTCGGAACAGTTTCTCAGAACTACCTGAGAGCTGTCTCTTGGGCTTAAGTCCTCAGTTTGTCCACTGAATAAAACATTATTCTCAACTTTTAGGTTGTGCATTTTTTTTTCAGTAGACACTGTAAAGAATTGTCCTCATGCATATGCTGATCTGGTCCAGTAACATGGTAGCAAATAAAGAAAAGAGCTCCAGAGTTGGGTTAGAAAGACCTGGGTTTGAATCCCTGCCCTGCCACCCACTAACTTTATGCCTTTGGGTGGATTACTTATTCTCTTTGAGCCTTACTGTCCCATCTGTAAAAGGAGGATATTTGTCAGGGTTAGACTATATCCAAAGAACCTAGTAAAGCACCTAGCATGCATCCCCGTCATTACCACTGTGGCCCACGTTAGTCTGAGCACTCACCACTTGCCAGGCATCGTTCTAAGAGATACATGTGCATTTAGGTAGGTATTGTTAATCTGAAGCCTAGAGAGGTTAAGTAATTTGCCCAAAGTCACGCAGGTAGGAGTGGTGAAGTCAGGATTAGAATCCAGGCAGTGGAGCTCAGCACACCAGGGTAGTTATTGACGATACATAGTGCAAATCTGCCACTGAAATGGGCCAATTTTGGGAGAGTTCCTTTGTGAAATAACAGGTTTTTGGAAGAACTCATGTTTTCCAAGGAATTTGATAATGGGCAAAAGAAATCCTTCAGGAAGCTCTTTAGATCCTTCTTACCTGCTCTTCTTTTAAAAAATAGAGTGGATTCTGCTAGAGAATAAGTAATTGATGCCACTTCCAAGAAGAAAGGAAGTTGAATTTACAATGTAAACTAAAGCACCTGCTTCGATATCTGACCTCTTTTCTCATATTTGTAAAACTCCTGAAGACAAACCTGATCAGCTTTGGGATTGTTTGGATCAGTAAGGAATGCCTCTAAGCCCATAGAGAACTAGGTGATGGACTGGAATGAAAACCTTGCTATACAAGGCAGTACCCTGATTTGCATCAGTTGAAAGGGTGAGACATTGCAGGCAAGCAGTGGTGGCTCTTTCATCCCAAGGAAATCTGCTGTTGCATTCTCTCATCCGCATGTGAGGCCATACATCCACAGGGCAGGAGAAACTCTAGCCCCATGGCTTACACTTCATGCAACTTCCTCTGGAGGAATCATAGGCCTGTTTCTGAATTCTTCATGCCTGCCCTCTGGGCCACAGGTCAGACACCAGTGGGCAGAAGGCACCAGACCATCCTTGCAAAAGACTTCTCCATCATTTGGCCTGGGTATAAAGACTTCTAAAGGGTGCTGACTAAAGAAGGTTGATTGACATCTGGCTCTACAAGGATTGAGTCATTAGCCATTGCTGCCATTGACCTTTAACACCCCCTGAAAGGAGTTCAGAGAGGAGGTCAGTAATGAGACACTGTGCTCTGAGAGAACTGGCAGAGCAGGCCTTCAGATAGTTAGATATTCTCAGGAGAAAATTTTTATGAACTTGGATTCTTGCATCTCCCCATATTTGAAAAAGCACTAAAACCATTAACTAAGATGTCTATTCCTGATGACTGGCAGCAACCTTCTACTGAGGTGTACTTGGTTGCATGTACCCCCTTTGCCAAAATCACATATATACTGACCTCCCCCCTTACCTCTTTGGAACAGTTTCTCAGAGCTACTGAGAGGCTGTCTCCCAGGCTACAGTCCTCAGTAAGACCCTGTATAGACTCAACTCACAGCTTTTACGTTGTGCGTTTTTAAGTCAACAAGGGAAAGAGAGACTTCATTTCAAGTTTTCCCTCTGAGACAATTCTCACTTACGTAAAATATCAGCAGTAGCCCGCAGACCTTTGTCCACGAGCCCCAACCACACCATCTCTGAGGAGCTGCCGTAACAACACCTGAGTCTTTGCTAACTTTGAGACCATGCAGCACCCTTTAGACTTTCATTTCATTTTCTTTTGGAGATCATCTATCTGTCTGTGGGACAGGTCATTAAATTAGTAAAATTTTGGAATGCCACATGCCCAGAAAATTCCTAGGAAGAATGTGATCATAAAAATAAAATCATACTATTAAAAAAAAAAAAGCAAGCAACAACAGCAGAGACAAAAACATAAATTAAGGCAATAAAACACATCTATTGGGAATGACTGGGGTGAGGCAGAGGGCCCTTTCTACATGCCAAACTGAAATGTACTATTAAGTTTTAAGAAATCACGTTTACAGCAGATATAAATTAAATTAACTGCGAGGCCATAAAAAAGAGCAGCTGTTCTCCATCTCCTCTGATGATAGAACAAGAGGAAAAGGCTGGTCAGAGGTAAGGAAGACTTTCTTCTTGTCAGTGAGCATATAACTACATCAAGGTGATAATGAGCAGAGGCAGGAGTCCTGTGAAGCCATCTCCTCTGATACACATTTAAAAGGCACATATTACAGGAATTTTACACGCAAGTTGAAGTCCCTTGCCCTTGACCAAGATTTTGTAACAGCTCTCCATTTCTCTGTACATTTAGCTATTCCACTCTAAATAAAGTCCTTACAAAATACTACAAGAATACAAATGCACATTTAAGACAATTGTGAAAAACAATCAGCAACTGTTAATCCAAAGTGAAAATGATCATCTAGTCCTGCTCTGCAGTAGCTTGGCCTAAGGCTGAGGAACTGCATGATTTAAGGAATCTCTGACCCCATAGGCAGCAAGCCTATGATTAGCAGCTGAGTTAACCAAACAAACATAATGCCTGGGTCACTCCTGTCTCTACTTGCTGGTCTGGCATTCCCTAAAATGCGGCATTTGTGAGGATAGTCAAGCACGTCTGCCTTGCCCACCAACCCAGCACCATCACCTACAGCCTCTACTCCCCAGGACTCTGGAAGCAATAAATGAGAGGGCAGGTAACAAGGAAGAAAGGATGGGATGTTTGAGAAACGTGGCAGGAATCCAGAGATGTCCTATGAACACATTGAAATATGCTTACATAATGAGGTTTGATCCATATGAATGAACTAATTATTTGGGGGTTTTGGTCAACTCCAATGAACTGTTTTGGACAACATTCTAGAGATACTAATTTCTTAAAGTTACAAAAACATCTTCAACTTAGAAAGTTATCTCTGTAAGGAATTTTTTTGTTTTGCTTTGTTTTCTTTTTAGTTTAGTTGTTGGCTTTATTTTGTTTTATTGCTGAATGTTTTAAATACAATGCTTTTTACATTGAGAGAGAGAGAGTGAGTGTGTGTGTGTGTGTGTGTGTAAATATACAAAAAAAGATTATACACCATGACAAAGTGGGATTTATCCCAGGAATGCAAGGGTGATTCAACACACAAAAGTCAATCTATGTTATGTGTTTTATCAATAGAATAAAGGACAAAACCCACATGATTATCTCAGTATATGCAGAAAAATCATTTGAAAAAATCCAATACCCTTTTTCATGATAGAAACACTTAACAAATTAGAAATAGGATGGAAATTTCTCAGCCTGATAAAGAGAACCTACCCAAAAAACCCTTCAGCTAACTAACATCATAGTAACAGTAGAAGACTGAAAGTTTTCCCCCTAAGATTGGGAACAAGACAAGGATATCTGCTCCTTCCATTTCTACTCAACTTTGTACTGGAAGTTCTAGCCAGGGCAATTAGGCAAGAAAAAAAAATAACAGTCATCCAAATCAGAAAGAAAGTAAAACGATCTCTATTCACAGATGACATGATCTTGTATATGGACAATCCTAAGGAATACACACACACACACACACACACACACACACACACACACACTATTAGAAGTAATAAATGAATTCAGCAAATTTTCAGGATACGAAATCAATTGTACAAAAAATCATACACAAAAATCAATTGTATTTCTTTATACTAGCAATGAACAATCCATAAATGAAAATAATTCAATTTAAGATAGCACAAAAAAGAATAAAATATTTAGGAATACATTTAATAAAAGCAGTGCAAGACTTGTACTCTGAGAACTACAAAACATTGTTGAAGAAATTAAAGACCTAAATAAATGGAAACACATTCCATGTTCACAAATTGGAAGACTCAGTATTGTTAAAATGGCAATAATTCCCAAATTGGTCTACAGTTTCAACCCCTATCAAAACCTCAGCTGCCTTTTTTATAGAAATTGGTAAATTAATCCTAAAACACATATGGAAATGCAGAGTATCCAGAATAAACAAAACAATCTTGAAGAAAGAGGAATAAAGTTGGTGGAATCATACTTCCTGATTTCAAAATTTGCTATATAGTTACAGTAACCAACACTGGGATAAATGTAGCTATATAGATCAATGAAACAGAATCGACAGTCCAGAAATAAATCCTTACATCTATGGTCAATTGGATTTTGATAGGTGTATCAATCAGGTTTCCTCAGAAAAACAGAACCAATGGGATATATGTATATGTAAGTTAAGAGATTTATTTTAAGGAATTGGCTCATGCAGTGTGGGAGATGGCACATTTGAAATTTGTAGGGCAGGCCAGCAGGCTGAAAACATAGGCAAGATTTCTGTGTTATAGTCTTGAGGCAGAATTCCTTCTTCTCCAACTTCCATTTTTACTGTTAAGGCTTTCAGTTGATTGGATGAGGCCCACCTACATTATCAAAGGTATTATCTTATCAACTTAAAGTCAACTGACTGTGTATGTTAATCACATCTATAAAGTACTCTCACAGTAACATGTACACTAGTGTTTGTAGTGACTCAACACCATAGCTGAGCCAAGCTGGCACATAAAATTTAACCATCACAAGAAAGATGTCAAGACAATTCAATAGGGAAAGAGTAGTCTTTTCAACAAATGGTGCTGGGGCAACTGGATTTCCACATGTTAAAGTATGAATCTGGACTCCTTCCTCATACCATATACAAAGCTTAACTCAAAATCCTTTGTAGACCTAAATGTAAGACCTAAACTATAAAACTCTTAGAAGAAAACACAGAAGTAAATTGTGACCTTGGATTAGGGAATCGTTTGTTAGATATGGCACCAAAATCACAAGTGACAAAAAATAAGTAAATAAATTAGACTTCATTAAGATAAAAACTTTGTGCTCTGAAGGACACCATCAAGATAATAAAAAAGATAACCCACAGAATGGGAGAAAACATTAGAAAATATAAATGTATCTGCCATAAATCTAACAAGGGACTTATAATCAGAATATATAAAGAACTTTTACAACTCAGTAATGTAAAAACAAATAACCCAATATCAAAATGGGCAAAGATTTGAATAGATATTTCTCCAAAGAAGATATACAAATGGCCTAGAGCAGGACCAATCAATCTAGAAGGTATCTTGGCTTCTATCTATTTGCCCATTCACAATTCCTCAAACTTCTTAATCTCCATAGGTCAGGAGGAGCAAGGTGAGGGCTCTGATGAGTTGGTCTGATGAGTTAATCACTCACTTATGCATTTGTTTGAATCACTCATTCATTTTCTCAACAGATACTTCGTAAACACCTACTATGTAACAGTCATTCTACTGCATGTGGAGGTCCTCAGGGGATCTGTGTTTATAATTTAAAAGCACAGGTAGAGAAGACTAAGCACAGTCCCCACCCTCAAGGAATTCACAGAGTTGCACATCAGAAAAATAAGCATTACCAGGAGATGTGGTAAATTTGCCACCTCCTGAGAACAATCCTCATAGCTGTGTTCTGTCCCTGCTGGGTTTTCTGACCTCTGTGAACTAGCATTTATAAGATCAGTTTCCTTGGGCTGCCTGCTATAACTTTGTGTTCCTTTTCCTTCCCTGAACTATATTCTTCCTGGGCTCTGGATTCTTAAATGGATTGCAGATGGCTGTATATATGTCACTGATTTCATTTTAGGAGCATGTGTGTTGCTTTATGCCATTTCTGGTCATTTTGTTTTTAACATGAATAAAACTGTTCCACCTGTTTCTTTCATAAGACGGGTGTGGAGGTATTCAAAGGATCCCACTGGTGCTGCACAGAGATTGTTCATTGCTGACCGTGGGTTCTCAACACTTTTTATAATGCCAGCCCAGAGTTTCTAAAGACATTCAGTTGACCTTGTAGTTCACTTAAAGTGCATCTTCTGTAGATAGAGAACAAATGACCTGGATATTGCTAGGGCTGTATATTGAATATTTTTAGACTTTGAGTCATTTAAACTCAATTAAATATCATCTTAGGTCTGGAATTGATCTCCTGTTTGTTAATTTGTTCATTTGTGCTTCCTTTCATTCTTTCAGCAAATGCCATAGTCAGTGCACTCTGTACCATACTCTGTGTTGGCATGGGAGAAGTAAACACATAAATAAACACAGAACAAAACACAATCTCTGTCTCATTGGAAGAAGAAACAAATAGGAAGAGGAGAAGAGGATGTTCTATGGACTTCCTATGAATTAATTCAATTAATCTTCATAACAACTCTAGGAGGTAGGTAAATTTTCATCCCCATTTTACAGATAGAATAGCCAAGATTAAGCTACTTGCCCAAGGTCATTTCATTGATGAGTACTTAATGGCTATGGAATCCATGAACTATATCACTGTGTTATGTTTCCCCAATTAAAATACAGTTTTCTGTATTATAATTTCTAAAAAGCATATAAAATGAACTATGGGAACCAGTGGGAGACACAGAGAGAGGAAGGGTGAGAAGCACTTCATAGATGAGAAGGTAATTAACATATTCTTTATCTAGTTCCCAAGTCCCATTCTCCCTTTCTCCCCAGAGACTCGCATGACAGACCTTCTCTGCTTCACTGATGCACAGGAGGGCGCAAAATGACCCTTAGTATAAAAATGCTGGAAATCCATCTGGGCAAGAACAACCCTGAGAACTTGTGTCCAATCTCTGTGTCCTCTCCCTTGAGTACACTGTGTGGGGGAGTGCCTAAGACCTCCAGGAATAAATGCACAGTTTCTCTCTCCATCACTCCTACAAAGAGAACCCATAATCAGTAGATAGGAGCTCTAGAGACATCGATTTCAGTTTAGTAAATGGAATTATTCAATTCCATGCCTGCTGGACTCCAGTCTGGATTTGGAGAAGAAGGGAGTACAGAGGAGCAGTGCATGATGCCTTTCTGTGGTGGTCACCACGGAGCCACTACATTCCCCAGCAATATCCTCACATGTACAGGAGATTTTCAAGCTCAACCTCCCTTAAATAATGGTGACTATTTATCTTACTTGCCTAATTCAAGTCTTAGTTTATGTTTGTTGTGATAGTAGCATCTCTGTTTTCATTTCACTCTCTAATTGTCCCAGTTTAGATGACTTACCGGTGTGGGGGAGTATGGTGTCCGAGAATGCCTGAGTTAAAATCCTATCTCTGCTATTCGTTAGCTCTACAACCTAGATGAGTTACCTAAATTTTCCCTTCCCTGGATTCCTCATCTCTAAACTGGGATGCTAAAAACAGTACCTACCTCACAGGATTGTTGTGAAGATTAAATGAACCACTACATATAAAATTTTTAGAATGGTACCTAGCGCAGTAAGGACTGTGTAAGTGTTTACTATCGGAATTGGTTTGTATTGATTGCTGTATTGATTTGTTGGTTGATTTTAGTACTTAAGTGTTTCATTATATTCCTTGATCCTTAAAAGAGTTCTGGAGGTAGGAGAGAAATACATATTGTTTTCGCCATTTTACATCTCAGGAAATTGAGATTCTGAAAGAGTAAATTATGTGATTATCATTAAACAGCTAACAAACGGCAGGATAGGATTCAAGACCAGGAATTCCAGTATACACAGTCCTTGTTCAACTTTCCAGTGTGTGTTGCAAAGAATCCTCCATTGTTAGAAGTTTTAGTCTAGATTAGAATTTCTCAACAGATGGGTAGTAAAATCTCAAAGATTGGTGTTGGTGTTTCAGGATGTCTACATCATTAATGATAGATCTGGGATCTGTTTCCCATTTTTATTTCTTAAAAGTTAATAAGGTAACTTTTAATAAGGTATCTTTACCTTTTATTGAAATGGGTCAGAGTGTCCACATAGATGTTGAGAGGCCCTAGTGGTTGGCTGATGGACATCAAGGAAGGATGTTTATGATTTAGCTTTCCTTCAGTGCCCAGCTCAGCACACCAACCACTTTCAGGGTAGGTTTGACCATCAAACACAGTTTACAGTTGTATTTATTCTTATATATCATAATAGATTGTTGTATATTATATGATATATAATCTATTATATATCATAATAGATTGTTGTATATATATTATGTATATCATAATAGATTGTTGGATAAATACAGGAAGCGTAAGGAGCTCTCACGTTAAAAAAAAAAGTTAATGAAGAACATAAATGTAGTTACTCATTCTGCAATTTTGCCTCATGATGCTGTTTACTGGATTTGTTCTTCGTATTCATCTCTGCAAAACTCTCATTAAGAACTCTGCAGTACTTCAAAAACCAATGTTGAAAAAAGAAACTATAGACACCATACCTGATTTGGCTTATCTGAAGGAATAATATTAATATTGTTATGGGCTGAAATGTGTCCCCCAAAATTCTAATGTTGAAGTCTTAACCCCAAATACCTCAGAATATGATTGTATTTCAAGAGACGGTCTTTAAAGAGGTAATTAAGGTAAAGTGAGGTTATTAGCATGGGCCCTAATCCAATATGACTACCGATGTCCTTATAAGAAGAGGAAATAAACACAGATGGATGCGGGGGAAAATCGTGTGAAGACGCAGGTAGAAGATAACCATTTTAAGCCAAGGAGAGAAGATTCAGAAGAAACCAACTCTCGCCCATACCATGATCTCGAACTGCTAGCCTCCAAACTGGGAGAAAATAAATTTTTGTTGTTTAAGCCACCCAGTCTGTGGTCCTTTGATATTATAGCCCTAGCAAAAAAACACAAGTACATAAAATAATGCAATGTTTACTGTTCATGGCTCTTTGACAATGTTTACAATGCATTTTCTCACTGAAACCTCACAACAACTCTCTGAGGGATGTTAACTACTACCTCCTGATTGTTCAACTGAGAATACTAAGCAGAAGCAAGGCGCACAATTTGCTCAGTATCACACACCTAGTAAACAACAGCTGGATTTGAACCCAGGTTGTCTAATTTCACAGACTGTGCTCATAACTAAGAGTAAGTCTATATTCCCAACAACCACATGTCATTTGCAAAGAAGGATTTACAAATTCTAGCCTGAAAATGTCTCTCTGGTCTTTCCATTTAAAAAGAAAATGCAAAATTATTAAGAGAAACTAGTTTTTATAAGAATAATAGGAAAAAAAATTCCAAATATGTCATGAAAGTTTTTTGATGACATAAAGTTAAATTTCAATTTATTTTAACATGCTTTTGTAGCTCAAGTCATGTTTTCTTATATAATCAAGCTTCAACTGAAAAATGAGAAAGTAAAAATAAGAGTTAAACCAAGTTTTATATATTATATATATAAGTATATATATAAACATATATATAATTATTAGTGACTCAAAAAACATTGTCATATAAATTTGCATATAATATTTCTGCCAAATAAAAAATTATATGCATTGTATCTTTAGCATATCCAGATTAAATTCATTCACTCATTCTTTCATTTATTCCACAAATACTTACTGAGCTTTAACTAGGTTGCAGGCAATAGACTAGACAATGGGTATAAAAGATAACAAGAAAGACCTGAGCCTATCCTTGTGGAGCTTACAGTCTCAAAACAAATAAATACAGGTAAGAAAACCAATCCAATCATTATAAATTGTGGAAAGTCTAAACCAGGATAGAGAGCACAGCTGGGGAATTTCCTCTAGATGTGGTGGACAAGAAAATATTTCTGACACGTAAACAAAGACCTGAAGGAAGAGATGAAGTTGAACTGAAGACAAGAGCATTCTGGGTAGAAATGAGTGGTTTTGAGCAACTGAAGCAAGAGGGAAGAACAGTGAAAGATGAGGCTGGAGAGGTGGCAGTGTCCAGCTCATGCAGGGCGTCAGGGGCTATCGTGAGTAGTTCTAATTTCATGCTCAATGCAATGGAAAGCCATTGACAGGTTTTAAGTGCGGGCATAATGAGTGGTGTAATCAGAGGATGGGTTTTAAGGAAGCACTTCTGCTGCTGCTTGGAGATGGACTGCAGGAAGCGAAGCACTTGTGGAGGGACCCAGTAAGAGGGTCTTGTAAATATTCCAGGTGGTAATGAGTTCACTACAGAGGTGGCAGCACAGATGAAAAGTAGATGAATTTGAGATACATTGTGCTGGTGGAGTTCGCAGACTTGATACTGGATTGAATACGGAAGAGTGGAAGGGGCAGCAAGGGATAGCTCCCAAAGATTTTGGGAGGGTGGTGGTTCCATTTCCTGAGATGGGCTTGTGTGTGTGTGTGGTGGGGTTACAGAAGGATGCAGTAGTGCTACAGATCCATACATCATCAAGTCTCAGGCTCCTTCCATCTTCCTGCTTTGCCATCTTAGTGCATGCCTTTCATTTTCATGGTCCCAAGATGACTGCTATACTTCCAGCCTCATATCTATGTTTGAAACAGGAAGATGAAAAAGGAAGCAACAAGGAAGAAAGAAAGAGTGACCCTTATCTGAAAAAAAGAAAAATTTCCCTGAAACTCCCACAGACGTATGCTTATATCTCCTTGGCCAAAATGATATCACAGGTTTAGTCCTCGGTGCAAGGGATGCTAGGAAATGTAGCTTTACAATTGCATCAGTTAAGCCCTTAATAAAATCAGGGTTCTCTGATTAGGATATTGAGTAGACAACTAGCAGTTTTTGATAGGCTATCCTCTGCTTGAGTTAGGTGTGAAACCTAGTAGGCTGTAGGACAAAATATTTTTTTAATTTTGTTGCCTCTCAATTCTTCATGAGTGTGCAAAATGCATAAATGCTGGCAAATCTGAGGCTGTCCTATTCCTGATTATAAAGAATCTTTCATTTGTGAAAAGGAAAAACAAATCTGTCACTGACCGTCAAGCCATCTCCCAACTGCATCCCTCAGTGCCAGAACTTCTCTTTTCATAGGGACTGTGTCACATGGAAGCATTGCCATGAGGCTTGGTGTTCTGCCACCAGTATGCTCACACCAAATGTCCTGAGAGGTTGGCTTAGCCGAATTGAATGTTAGCTCTTTTATCTTACATACTGACTTATGATTCTTGGAAGGTGAGTATTACCAGATTTAGCCATAGGACAGACTCCTCATCATAATCTCCAGAGCAGTCTAAATGGCCCAGGTATACCAGCCAGCCCTCCCCAGAATGTGTCTCTGGGATGCTGAAGCCCTTATTCTCTGTGTGTTGAAGGGCCCCTTGTACCCGAACCAAGAAGAGAATTCCCTGGCAGAAAGCAAAGGCCTGTCTAGAAGCTGTAGCCCATTACCCCTGCACAAAGATAGACTGTATTCTGCTGGAATCTAATCTGGAAACGTTTAATACATTTGCAGCACAAGTGCCAGCTACTTTACTCAAGAGGAGGCATGGTCGTTTTTTTTCTCTTAAAGAGAAACTTTAAACTGAATAGAAATCAACCTCTTCAATATGCCCATCATACCTGATAATGAAAACATTCCTCAGTGAGGGGAAGAACTTTGGCCAAGAAAGAGAGACCAAAAAAAAAAGGAAGGGACAGGCTCTTATTGTGTTGAATCAGAAACTACTCTCTCTGGAAGAAATTCAGCAAATGAGTGTCTTGTCAAGTTACTCTAATGAAAACAGGGACAATTAAAACAGCACAAACCATCCCCAAATGCTCGAGGTTGGGATTTGCTGAACATCTAAAGCTATTTTCCAAATGTTTGGGGTTTGGCACAGTCCAGGCTCACGGTTGGGAAGTTTTCCTGCAGGTCTGTCTAAATGCTCCTATTTTTATTCCATTTCCTTGTAGTTAATATCTGACTAATTCATTTGTTCCAAAGTCTGCATCTGATACATGTTAGATATTGTCAGACTCTGCATGTGCCCGTTCCCCTTCATGTGGTTGACAAAACTTTCAGGGTATTGCCTTTGTACCTGGGTTTCAGATCAGGGGCCCATTGCTTTCTCTTTGTCCTCCATTTTTGGGGATTTGGAGACTGTTTCAAGAATGGAGAGGGGACCATGTCATGTGTGGTGCCGCACAAGGATTTGGGAATGTTGGCTTCAAGGAACATTTCTCAAAACCTCAGGGAGATGTGATAGCTGACCTCACAGTTTTGAAAGGACAATGTATGGAGAGGTATTAAACCTATTCTCACTCGCCCCAAAGGGGTGGAGCTAGGACCAGAGACACATGTGGGTTTAATACAAGAAAGACTTTCTCATTTTAGAGCAGCCAGGAAGAGAAAGAGTTGCCTTGCCTTCACCAAAAGAGATGGGTCTTTATCAGAGGTTTGTAATCATTCTCCATTAATTTTTGGAGCCTGAAAATGGATTAATGAAGCAATTCAAATAGACTGAATAGTTGGATTAAAAGACCTTAAAGTGCCTTTCTTTAAATGTTAGGTACTGCATACGCAACACTTAGCATACTGCTTAGTACATAAAAGATGCCCAATAATTATTTGGTGAATGAACGAACAGTAATTGAATGAAATCTGACACAGCTTTGGCAGTATCAAGCATGGTGACAACCTTGAAAAACTGGGGTAGGTAGTAAAAGCTCTGGATGTATTAAACGTGGTCATCCTTGTTTCCTGCCTCTGAGAGGCAAAGCCTAAAGTTTAAAGAAGACAACAATCCTGACTCTACTTCCTTCTCCAAGCCTCGGTCGAAACTGTTCTTGTGCTGCCACATACTATGGTGTCTGAACCTACAGCTGAGAATGTGTGGGATGCAGCAACCTCTAAGCCTGATTAGGCTTAAATGACACTTGTCCCCTAGTGTGATTAACCAGATAAGTAAAATCATGCCATGTTACAGACCCCTCTTGAGAGGGTCTGAGACATGAATTAGCACTCTGCCTGACCCTGTTTATTTATTCAATAACCATTTTTGAAGGCCTGCTCATTGCCAGCTCTGTGCACCCTGGGAAAGGGAGGAGATGGTATTAGGTGTGAGCGGACACTGCTCGTGAGGCAGCCTAACAGGGGAAGGAAAGGTAAGGTAGTCAAAACAGAACGGGCCTCAGCATTCCAGAAAGTAACAACTTATTCAATACATTTTCAGCTTTTATAGCTCAGATCATCCTGGTTTTATTGTGGAATCTGTGGAAAACAGAGAAATTCAAGAACCAGATCTTCGAATTGCAGGAAGAAGAATTTGCATGGATAAACCATTAATTTTTATCAGTTTTATTTAGCATTAAAATCTCATTTAGGGGCTTCTCTGGTGGCGCAGTGGTTGAGAGTCCGCCTGCCGATGCAGGGGACACGGGTTCGTGCCCCGGTCCGAGAAGATCCCACATGCCGCGGAGCGGCTGGGCCTGTGGGCCATGGCCGCTGAGCCTGCGCGTCCGGAGCCTGTGCTCCGCAACAGGAGAGTCCACAGAGGTGAGAGGCCCGCGTACCGCAAAAAAAAAAAAAAATCTCATTTAGTAGTCACAAAAATTCAACAGAGTAGGAATTTATATATCCATTTTACAGGTGAGGAAACAGGATTTGTAAAGCAACATGAGTTGCCCAAGATCACACTGCAAATACCAGCAGAGGCAGGATGCAAACTAATTCTGTGTGACCTCAGGGCCTGTGTTCCTCACTGCCAGGACAGCTCAACATACACTTAGTTTGCAAGGTAATTTGTCATTAGTGTTTTCCTGGCAAACAGCCTAACCCAGCCCTTGACCTGAGGCATCTTCTGCTCCCTGAGACTGTCACACACATAAGAAAAATTAAGGAGTGAGGCTATGTCACCTGTTTCCCTATACACCTCAATAGGAACCTGAGAGGAAATATTTTCAGAGTAGAAAACATTGTGGATCTGAGTTTGTGAACACTTGCTTTTTGGAAGTCCGAGTTTTTCTACCCACTTCAGAAGGCAGAAGGTAGAACCTACCCAAACATTGGGTAGGTTCCCAATGTTTCTTCCAAATTCAGAGATTTGACTAACTTTCTGTGTCTGTGCAGCCAGTCCATCATTACTGCAGATACGACTTCACAGATTAAGAGTAATTCTTCATGGTCAAAGGATGAGCTCTAGCCCAGACCCATCACCTAATAGCCACGTGGTCTTAAACAGTGTACTTCACCTTTGGAGGTCAGTTTCCTTGGGTGTCAAATTAGGATGGGAGCGACCTCAAAGAATTGGGACCAAATAAGGAAAAGCATGTGAAGACATTCTGTCACCTGTAAAAAGCTAGTCATATGAAGCAGTTAGTCATCTTCATTTTAGTTCTTTTCTATGGAAATCAACACACCTTTGGTTTCAAATGAGAGGGGGGAAAAAAAAGAAAGCCCTGAGCTGAATAGATTTAATAACCTTGCATGGGTTAGTTTTAAAAAAACATACTCTTTAAAAAGAGAAAGGAGAAAAGAAAAAATATCTATAGAGCTTCCAATTTTTCTTGAATTATTATTTGGTGCTCTGCAGGATTTCAATTTTTTTCTTATGAGTGGAGCTTCAGAATTACACAAAGCTTAATCTAACTAGAGCTGCCATCACTCAGAAGGTGGGGAGGGGAGAGGAAAAGGAGAGGGAATGGTGAGACCAATCCCCCATTCACCTTTCTTTCCAGTGAATAATAAAGTCTATGGGTGAGAGTATCAGTGAGATGAATTGGAATCCACCGAGCCTGAGGGGAAACCTTGAAGCAAGGTGGGAGGTGAAACAAGGTTTTCTATTCCTTGATGCTTCACACAGATGGGAGTTGAGAAGTTAATCATGTCAACTCTTGTTTGACAACAATGACCTAAAAGTGGTTTGGGAGACATCAGCAAACAAGATGTTCCACCTACAGGTAAAGAAAACAGTAAATAGGGTAAATACAATCTGCCTAATATGCTTATACTAAATAATTTGTATAAAAAATAAGCTAGCCACCATGCAAAACTTAAATCAATAATAATAATAAATTTGGGGGAGAGAGACAAGATGGCGGAAGAGTAAGACGCGGAGATTACCTTCTTCCCCACAGATACACCAGAAATACAGCTACACGTGGAACAACTCCTGCAGAACACCTACTGAACGCTGGCAGAAGACCTCAGACCTCCCAAAAGGCAAGAAACTCCACACTTACCTGGGTAGGGCAAACAAAAAAA
>RJWK010042308.1:0-19215 GCA_004363435.1 Platanista minor
CGGGCCTCTCACTGTTGTGGCCTCTCCCATTGCGGAGCACAGGCTCGGGACGCGCAGGCCCAGTGGCCATGGCTCACGGGCCCAGCCGCTCCGCGGCATGTGGGATCTTCCTGGACCGGGGCACGAACCCACGTCCCCTGCATCGGCAGGCGGACTCTCAACCACTGCGCCACCAGGGAAGCCCTTCACCTCCATTTTAAGCAGGTCAAGACGTTGCCCAGCTGCATCTTTGAGGGCTGCACACTGAACTGTCCGAGCCCAGAGCCCAGAATAATACCCCAGCAATACAGGTGTGGACCGGCACCCTCCCCATTGTGATTGGCCTAGACCATGTTGGCAACAAAATCTATCACAGAGAGAGCTCCTTATGCTCTGTGATGTATTTGAAGTCCCGGGTGACTTTTTCTAAAGTGGCCTCCATGGGTTCCCTGGGGTCCTGTCGGTTCCTGCACAACAAGCTCCTCTGCCTCTGATCACTGACCCTTCTCCAGCAGGTGATGATTTCAGGGAGGAAGCTGATGCTGTTCAGTGGAGAAGAGGTCTTATACAGAGCTGGCAGCCAAATGGAACACTTTCCAGAGGCTGGCCATTGACAGGTGTAATCAATGCCAAGAGCAGCAGCCATGTTTAGTGCCAAAAAGAAGACAGGATAGGGAACCCAAGGGGGGAGGAAGAAAGGATGCAAAGCTCCTTGTGAGGACACAGCCCAGCTTTTGGGAAACCTGGAAGGACACCAGGCTCTATCTCAGTCCTCCAACCTGACCCGGAGCCCCAGGTGTCAGGCAACCTCATTGTGTTGGCTGCCTTTTAGGTGAGGTGTGGAGAGTGACAAATTTAGGGGATTTGGAGTCCATGGACATGACTTTCTGCAGATTCACCACTTGTGGTTGATCTGGGGAAGTCAGTGAACCTGTGTTCTTATTTATAGAGAACAGAGATGACAGTGTGGACACTGCACTGCCCACCTCCTAGAGCTGTAGTACAGTTGTTCCAGTTTTGTTAAAACTGGACTATCACACAATGGCCAGGGGGTTACAGGACCCAGGACCCAGGCCCAGTTCCTGCCCTTGAGTCGAGTGAGGGAACAGTGTGCCCAGGTGTGTGAACTCAGCAAAGTGTCCTCAGCACCCAGCTCATAAATTCCCCAAGAGCACCTTTAGGGGGAGGTATTTCTACCTCAGAAAGGATATTAAACAGAGCTATGCACCTGACCCTGTGGGAGCACAAATCTGTCCGAGGAGACAGGACACTTGAGTGAAGAAAAAGGGGATTTGCCAGTTATTCCCTAAAACTCCCCCTGGGAGATCTATGAGGCAGAGATAACTGCTTTCCTCAAGTTTATCTCATTTGATGTTGGATCTCCAGACGGCAGTGTGAGGTAGGCGCTTTACCCCTTTTTACAGATAAGGGGACTGAGGTTCAGAGAGATGATTTAGTTAGTGGGGACTGAGTCTGGACTCAAACCCAGGTTGGCTACGAGCCCCTCTCCCTGAAAGTGGCTTCCCGGCAAGGCCTAGGCCTCTTACTTCAAAGGGCAGAGGGACACATTTTTCCTTTCAAGTCGTTCCATGGCCCGTTCTTTCATTCTGGTTTCAGGTTGCCAGTCTGGCTCCAGTACCCCGTCATTGGTCAGAAACTCCCTGGGTCAGGTTCCACACTTAAAGTTGGAAGTAATCGCTTCAAGATGTGGCCCTTTAAGGAGAGCAAAGTTGAAAGGCAACTTGTCTTTATCAGCTCCAGTCAGACCCTGAGCTTTGGGAAAAGGAAATGATGGTTTGCTCTGAGATGGAGGCTTTTTTTCATCTCCCAGAAAGGAGATGTATTTGTCCTTCTGGAAGAGATTCCTGGTAGTGGTGAAGTGAGGGGGGGTGAGTGATAATTTTGTTCATTGGTTTTCTTCATTACCCAGTTTCATGGCCCTGCCTAGTAAGAAACACAAACCACCGTCCTCCCATACCACCCCTCCTCATCCCTTGCCCTCTCTCATTTACACAGGCAGCCTTGAACCAATGAGAGCAGATACTACTGCTGCTTTTGAAACCTCTGCCCCTTACCTCCAGCCACCTGCCTCCCCATTCCCCACCCCCACCCCATTACAGTAGCTCTGTGATTCCAAGAGATCCCAGCAGGATCCCACCCTGCGGGTCTCAGTAGGTGCCAAGCGTTGCCTTTGTGCTCTGGACAAACAGGCTGGATCAGAGATCACTGCAGTCTTGGGGATGGGAGCTAAGGATCCAAGAATGTTACTCTTAAGGGGTAGACAGAATAAAAGGTGCCAGCGGAGAAGACAAAGGAGAAAAAAGAAAGGTCAGGAAAATGGGACTTCCCAGGTGGTCCAGTGGTTAAGACTCCGTGCTCCCAATGCAGGGGGGCCGGGTTCGATCCCTGGTTGGGTAGCTGCAACTACCGCATGCTGCAACTAAAGATCCCACACACTGCCACTAAGACGCTGTGCAGCCAAAATAAATAAATATTTAAAGAGAGGTCAGGAAAATGGAAAGGGAGGGTGGGCTCACACTAATGAGGAGATGCAGGGTGAGTCAGTGGGTTGAGAGCTGAGAGGTGAAAGTTGCCTCGGAAAGTTGGGACGCTGGTCCCAGAGCCAGGGCCGTTTCTGTGTTCTGCTGAAGGCAGAAGCTGGGTTGCAGGCATGCAGACGTTTTCCTGAGAAGCGACAGGAAGATGAGGAAGGAGAGGCAGCAAAGAGTGGATTATTCTTTTCAGAGCTTGGCTGTGAGGGGGAGAGGGGAGGGAGGAGAAAAAGCTGGCATTCACACACCACACGCAGAGTGCATTTGCCTAGCCTGAGCACTAGGGAGCTGATGTGGTCCCTGGAGGGGAAGGAAGGTCAAGAGGGAAGGTTCTTGCAAATGTCAGAAATTTGATCATGTTTATAGCCTAAGGGATGGAAGCTGATGGTGAGGGAGAGATTAAATGCCTGTCAGAGCAGATGATTAATGGGCCTACCCTAGAGTAGTGTAGACTTGGTGAGAACTTCTTCAAAGGCAGTACAGAGGTGAGGGAGGGCCCAGGTCCCTGTGAGCAGGCATCATTCTGCACTACCGGCTAGAGGGAGAAACAGGACCAGGACTCAGAGAACAAAGCCAAAAGCTACTGGTTAACCAGGGAGTTACCTGACTCTTCATTCAAGCCGCGTGAGGATGGCATGGAGGACTGGTCAGCAACAGGAAGGTGGGTCAGGTGGAGCAATTCAGGAGCAAACTCTGGAAGCTTTGTCCTTTAACATAGGCTTTTAATGTGCAGCCTGGAAACTTATTGGGCTGGGAACAGTTTTTAAAGATAGAAGAACCTGACAGAGAAGTCGGCTGTGTGCAGTTATGTCAGACTAACCTCGGAAAGGAGATGCGGGCTTGCCTTCTCTAAGACGCGGATTCAAGAGAGAGGAATGAGAGATGATTCTGGGAAACTTTGAAATAAGAAGGATGTAAGTTCAGTGACTGATCAGATGATCTTTAAAAATCTTTTCAGTAAATATGAGGAGAGGTTATTTAAGGAGAATTAGGGGATAGGGTGGGGTTTAGGGCTCGAGGAGAATGGAAAAGATCTGGAACAATCTCTGAAAGGAACCAGCCAGAGATGAATACAAGTTTTGCCAGGCAGTGTTGGAAGATCAGCTGTAATTAGATAGCGTAAATTTGTGTGGAAACCAATTGGCATCATTAAGTGACTTTTACCAGCAATTCTCAGGCCATGGGGAGTGGAAACATAGACAAAAGTCTCTGAGGTTTGGCATGGAGTGGGTGCTGGTGAAGCAAATACACTTCAGATCTAGGGGCAAGGATGAGTCAGGGGGGCTTCCCTGGTGGCGCAGTGGTTGAGAGTCTGCCTGCCGATGCCGGGGACACGGGTTCGTGCCCCGGTCCGGGAAGATCCCACGTGCCGCGGAGCCTGCGTGTCCGGAGCCTGTGCTCCGCAACGGGAGAGGCCACAACAGTGAGAGGCCCGCGTACCGCAAAGGGAAAAAAAAAAAAAAAAAGATGAGTCAGAGGAAGAATTTTCTGATGCAGAAATGATACAACTGAAATGATAAGCCTTAAGGTATAGGGTGGATAAGGAGGCAAATATTGCTTAAAGGAAGTCGATAAATTAGGAAAATAGGGAGTTATTAAGTAACTAGGTTTGAGTGACTAAATGGGCCAGTTGAAAAGTCAGAGGATTGTGGCCAGAGAATTTCAGAGTTAAAGATTTTAGAAGTGAAGGACACATGTTCTGGATCAAGACGAGGGTCATCAGGCTGTGGCCATACTACCGAGAAGCTGAAATGAGGTGGAAGCAAAGCCTGTCAGTGTCAAGGTCAAGAAATGTGAAACCAAGGTGGACACTGAGTGAAAGATTGATTAACAAGGATAATCAGTGGAAACGGGAGCCTATCTTGGGGTCTGGATATTTGGGGAGAATGTGACTTAACTGAATGGTGCTGCCGTAGAGGAGGAGGAGGGCAGAGGTAGGACATCTGGAAGAAGCAGTGTTTAACAGGGAGAAAGGTGTTCTGTAAGTTGGGTTGCTGGAGCAGAACTGTCTCTACTTGAGAGGACTAGGAGGGACACGTCATGTCAGGCAAACGTCAGGGTTCGGTTTCTGCTGGAAGTAGAAAGAGCAGTTTAGAATGTAGGGTATTTAAATCCTATTAAGACAACTAGGATAGAGGTCACAGTACATAACAGTGGCTGGAGGCCATGCTGGGCCTGGAGATGGGGAAGTGGAGCTGGTCTGGGATAAGGCTGTCAAAGGCTGATTTTGAGTTCAGGGAGTAGGACAGTACTCATTGATGACAAGGACCACGGGTGATGATAATGAAAGGGGGAAGCACATGCTAATAGAATCTAGGAGACAGTAAGAAGTTTTGTTATCCGTGGACTATGTGAAATTAAGCAGCCCCAGGCTTCTCATTAAAACTTTGGTGTGTCTAATTGAAATGTCCACTTGGAATGTTAGTGTGACCAATCAGAACCCTGGCATGACCAATTGGAATGGCCATTGGAATTTTAATGCAGCCAATTAGAATATTATCCTCATTAACTGGAACATTGGTATGACCAATTACAACCTGGCAGTTAAAACAGCCAGAGGGATTCTGGAAATAATGAAAGCAGAGTAGATTCTTAGCTTTCAAGAGAGATGCCTTCTGAGGCTTCTGTAAATCCCACCAAGGCGCAGTGTCTTGAATGCTGGTCAGTAGACAACTGCATGAAATACCGTTTTAAGAGACTCAGGAGCTCAACAGGGGCTGTACTTTTAGCTCTCCTATCCCTAGGCCTTGGCATCTGGTAGTTGAACAAATGATGGAAGTCTCATGGAAGATGATTTTCTGAGTTCTTAGCACTCCAAAGCAATTGTTGTTATCCCACAGACCCTGAGTTCTAGAATCGTCCCTTTTTCCCTTTGCACTGGTGGCTGGGAAGCTCACATACACATTGTACTCCATCTCTAGCTGTGAATAGAACTTTAGGGTATGAGTTTTATGCCGACAGTCACTCTGGCTTCAACTTCTTTCCTTACCCGCTTTAATTTTTACGGTTTATTTTTTAACTTGAGTTGTCTATTTTGCAAACTACCTCAAATCATTTCTGAAACAAAGCAGCTAGATGAAAGGATGGAGAGAAAGACACAGAATGAGGTGGGGAAGAGGGAGAAGGATGTTGACAACGAGCAGGCGCCATTGGGAAGGGTTACATCTTAAGATACTCAAGACCCAGAAATCCCATCTTCCTCACCCAGGGAAGAACATTTTAGGGCCTTTTATGGCCTGCATAGCCTTAGCACCAGGCCCTAGTAGATAGTATGTGTTCAACAAAATCTTAACAGTTTGAGCAGCTCTTTCCTGGGCTCAGTGAATATTTGTTGATTGGCTTTTTTCAGCATGTATTTTTTTATTTCCCTTGAAGTCCTTGGACTTCTTTCTCTGTTTGGGAAACAATGTGATACATTAAACAGAAATGAGGGCTTCCCTGGTGGCACAGTGGTTGAGAGTCCGCCTGCCGATGCAGGGGACACGGGTTCGTGCCCCGGTCCGGGAGGATCCCACGTGCCGTGGAGCAGCTGGGCCCATGAGCCATGGCCGCTGAGCCTGCGCGTCCAGAGCCTGTGCTCCGCGGCGGGAGAGGCCACAACAGTGAGAGGCCCGCGTACCGCAAAAAAAAAAAAAAAAAACAGAAATGAGTTTTGAAGCCAAACAGACTTTGGTTTTAAAACTAACTCTGCTGTTGATTGGCGTGTGCCCTTGGCTAAGACAGGCCAGTCTC
Source organism: Platanista minor (assembly GCA_004363435.1). Lineage (NCBI taxonomy): Eukaryota > Metazoa > Chordata > Mammalia > Artiodactyla > Platanistidae > Platanista > Platanista minor. The sequence continues at coordinate 6,264 of RJWK010042308.1, forward strand.
TGGGCCCGTTTCTTCATCTAAAATACGGATAGTAATGTTGACTGCCAGATCCCTGGGAGGGTTTATTGAGAGGATGTATGTAAAGTACCCAACAGTGTCTAGCACAGAGGAGGCACTCAGCGCATCTGTGTCCACCCACCCCCGGTCCCAACACTGGACATACTTAGCTGGCTAACTCCTCATGACCAAGCAGCCCGCAGTTCTGGCTTGGCACTGCTGCTGCCTTTGCCCTGTAAGCCAGCTTCAAGTCTGGCTGGCCCAGGAAGAGCTGGGCTCCTCAGCCCAGTACTAAGCTCATTTTGCTGAATTCTTTGGCTTCTGGCTACTCTCCCTCAGGTTAGCAGACGGACAGTTTGTAGCCCACCTTTCTGAGGTACTGATGGCCTTTTGCCTAGGGAGTCATGTTTTCCAAGTTAAAATCTCTGACTCATGTGGTTTGGTTTTATGAGTTGAGGACAGTTCAGAATGTGAAATAATGGCTGTACGGTCAGGTTGTTGAGATCACTGTTCTTGTACTAGGGTTGGGTTGCCTAAGATGATATGGAAATTTCAGATCATGGCAGGATGCTGTGTCCTTTCCATCAGCTCATTTGGCCGGTTACCCTCCTAGCATCATATCGTGGTCTCCTTGCCAGGACCTGTGTGTCCAGTGTCTCCATGTGCCAAGATTTGGGATCTCACACAACGTCGCCCTTTGCCAATGGAGAAATGTTACCCCTGGACTTTGGGAAGTGCTCCTGCCTTTTGAGGTCCTTCATAATTCCTAGTAGTGCTGAGCAGCTGTTTCACCTATCACCTTTGTTTTGTCTTATTTATGCTTGTTAAGTGTATATATTAATGACAGGTTGTTGTCTGCTACTGTTTTAGGCTTGGCAGGACTACCAATAACCTCCCTGGTCTATCCTCAAAATAAGCAAAGAACAATTTTCTTATTTATTCTTACATATCACCTAAATAAGATTCTACTATAACCATTCAATAAATACTCATAGAATATCTACTCTATGTCCTAACTCCCTTCTAGGTTTGTTTCAGTAAGGTCTTCCAGTGACATGTGTGGAAGACTGGGCTGAATATTGACTGAGCCCAGGAGGTGATATGGAAACTTTGGTTTTGAAAAATAAAATGTTAACCTAAGCTGGTCTTTTGTTTGTTTTGGTGCAGAGGGTCTGCTGCTTTGCCTTAAAAATAGACATGGAGAAATTTCATTCGTTGAACAGACCCATCCGTTTTTCTCTACCTGGAAAGAATGAATAATGGTTTCTATGGACAAATGTGCTTTTTGAGAAATGTAGCTCACATTGACTCTCAGAGCACAGTGGGTAGCATCGGGCCGTGCTATCCTTGAGTGACCCAGCATCAGCCCAGGCCTGTCCCCTATAGGACTGTGGCTCAGATGTAGCGGTTTCATCGTACAGTGTAGAGATTGCCTTATGTCCTATGGATGGAGGTAGAGTTGTTCTTATTGCCATGGAGGTTTATGATTTTGAGTTCTGTTTTTGCCTGCAGGAGCTGCTAAGTCGTACATCTCTTGAGACTCAGAAGCTCGATCTGATGACTGAAGTGTCTGAGCTGAAGCTCAAGCTGGTGGGCATGGAGAAGGAGCAGAGAGAGCAGGAAGAGAAGCAGAAAAAAGCAGAGGTGAGTGTGATACGTCACCTTCTGGGGGTACCCATACTATCCAAAGCTCAGATCAGGGGAAGCTAGCCTAATGTGGCTTCGGGCCATCTGGTCAACCCCAAGCCTGGCAGCCACTGGGTGCCAGAAACATCTATGCACCAGAGACACAATGATCTGTTAATACCAAGTTATCAGGTTTTGCTGTGGCTGCAGATTTCAGCAATGCCCAAACCACCCAGTTTTGGCTCTAAGGCTGTATCCTCCCTCAAGCTGCTGACACGGATGGAAAGGAAAGCAGTAGTGGGGGAAGGATCAGACAAGACTTTTGGAGAGACCAAAATGTCTTCTGTGAGAGCCAAGGTAATGACCATGTATTGGGATGAAGTCAGCTGCTCAATAAGCCAGCATCATTGTCCATGGAGTCTAGAGACATTCTTTGATGTGTATTTCACAGACCCAGATGCAACTCTTAGATTATGTGTTTCTTTCCTCCTGATGGCGCCTATGGGTGAGCCCATGCACAGGCTTTCTCTTAGAGAGAATGTTTTCCTGTATCTCGTTTTTGTTGTTTTCTCAGGCTCCATATGCCATTGACTAGAGCATGCCAGACTCTTTTTTTGGATAAATGTTTTGGATAAATTTTAGGCTCTGAGCTCAGAAGAGTCCATTTTAACCTCAGATAACCACCTTCCGTGTGCCTCTACCTACAAATTCCCTATATTTGTACACTGTGCATTGTGAGCTGTGGAAAGAAGAATAGCCTTTAGGTTTAGAAACACCTTGGCCCAATTACTGACCTAAATGCTTAATAGCTCTTTGAACTTCAGCAAGTTAACTACTTAATTTCTCTGAACTTCAGTTTCTTTATCTGTAAAGTGGGTAACTGTGTGATGAAGTTGAAAAAAAAAATCACAAAAGCTAAGTCTCTATCATAGGATCTGGCATCCTCTCTTCCATTCAGGCATCTCTAAAATCTAAAGGTGGATATTGTTCCTTTCAATTAAGCACCAACACCATCATGCCCGGAAACCTGGCACATTTCTGTGTTTACTGGGTAAACACTGGTGATTGAGACACTTCTAACATGTGGGGCATATTCCTTGCATTGCTTTTGAGAACATACTCGTTAGTAAGAAGTATAGTTGCCAAAAGAAAATTTATCTCCGTTAAGCTGAGGACACTATCTTCTAGTGATTAAGAATGCAGGCTTTTGAATCAGACCTCTTGACTGGAATCCAAACTCAGCTACTCAGTAGGTTTGTGATCTTAGGCAAGTAATTTAACCTCCCAGACCTCTATTTCTTCTTCTGTAAAATGGAGATAGTAATACTTCCTATTTGCTCAGTTGTTCCGAGGGAGGAATGAGGTAATGTATATGTGTGGTCCTTAGCATAGTGCTGGATAACTAGCTTTTATCAATTACTGATTGTGTTTTTAAGCATGCCAGAAATGTAAATGTAGACCTAGCTACATTATTGACTTACTGCTAAGTTCATGCAGACTCAAAGCTTATCTGTGTGAAGTGTTAGTTAAATAGACTGTGCTTCTTAAATGTTCAGGGAGAAGCAATTAGATTTTCTACAGGTTTAGAATTATTTTACCAATGTTTCAAAATGTGTGATCACATGGGGATATACATTCAGGCTTGGGGGCAGAATTGAATAAACTCTGTAAGAAGGCTTAGAGTGGCAGAGACAACTCAAAACCAAGGAAGGAAGGAAGGGAGGGAAGGAGGGAGCGAGGGAAACAAGGAAAAGAAAGAAAGGAAAGCGTGGGAGGGTTATTAGGTCACACAACTGGAATAGTCTAGGGTTTAAACAGCTGGTATCACTAGATCCAGCTGGCTTTACCATGTCGTTAGAAATCAGGCTTAGTGTCTCATTTGGTTCTACTTTAGCCTTATTCTCAGGAAGGCTCTCTGTATGTGGTGACAAAGATGGCCATCAGCAGCTTTAGATCCTACTAGCCTGGCAACCTCTGCAGAGAGAGATTCTCTCTCTCTCAAAGATTCCAGCAACACCCCAGGATTGCATATCAGTGGGCCAATTTGGGTCACGTGCCTGGTTCTGAACCAGTCACTGTAGGGGACGTGGGCCCATGCATGGGTGTGTGTGAGCATGAGAGTCAGTCCATGGTGGCAGAATGCTGAGTTAGTACCGAGCTGGAGCAGCTCAGTTCCTTTCTAGGGAAGGGGGAGGGGAGCTCCCACTCCTGGGCCACTCACAGCTAAGGCAGTCATTCTACTGTTTGCTTTATTTTTTCTTTTCTGAAGGATTATTTTTCAATCCAAATTTTTGGTTTTGTTTTCCACTAGACTATTCGTGCATGAGGCAGCATAGACCTGAGCTGCTGGCCTCAGTCCTACCCGATAGCAGCCCTTCCCAGTTGCTAGTACAATTAGGTTTCCATGTGGAGGAGTTTTTCCGGCTGTTCAAACTTGTGATAGTCAGGGAACAACAGCGATATGACCTGAAGCAACATTCTCATTCTTGTCATTAAACATAATCTTTACTGGTATGCTCAGACTCTCTACCACTGTTTGTAACTATCTGGAACACCCGAGGCTTAGAACCATGGAGAGGGCTGCTTAAGCTGCACTGCTGTCATGTGCGTGGTGGAGCTGTTTATTTTGAGGGAGGCGTTTGGCTAGCTGGGGTCATCAAGCTTGTAGTTGTGTGAATAAAGGGAATGTTGCTTCCCATCCTACACTGCTGCTGTTTTTCCAGTGAATGTGCATAGCCTAAAGCCTGACTGCTTGTGGTTTAAAAGAGGCAGGACTTTTTTGAGGTAGCCAGATCTGAAATAAGCTTTCTCTGTGTAGCTCAGGCTTTATCCTAAGCAGGTATCCTGCTGCCCTATAGTCAGCTGTGGAAGTGATTACAAATGTTTGTCTATAAACCCAAGGACTTTGAGGTATAGGTTTCTTGTTAAATGAGACAATCCTGATAGCCAGCCTCGCTCAGGAGTCAGTGGTGACCCTTATGAGACGTGGGTGAATACTGGATTTCCTGTTTACCGTACCTTTTCTCCTGAGCCTTTTGCAGTGGTTCTGGGTCATTTCAGGAGACCCAAGATTGGACCAATTAGGTTTACTCCTGAAAAGCAGGAAAAGTGACCAACATGGAAAGTAAATACCACAGTTAGGAGGATGGCACATGAAAGAAAAAGATCCAGAGGCAAAGGAAAACCTCGGGGTGGCCCACCTATCAAAGGCATGTCCCTTGGAGAGAGCTTCCTTGGAGAAGGGCATCTGGCTTCCCTAAGCACTGGGGATGCAGGGAGGCCTGCAGCTGGATCCCTTTGTGAGATCCAAAGGGTTCTGCATGTAGTAGCAGAGCAGCCTTTCTAGGGGGAACAGGGATCCAGCATGTGCTGGGAAATGAAGTCAGCCCAACTGATCAGGGATATGCATAAGCCTGAAGAGAACTGGAAACGACCTCTAGGATTTCCCGGCAGAAAATGGAATGTCTTACAGCACAGGCGTCCTGCTTCCTTTCTTCCTATGGGTGGGACCTTGGAAGGGAGAGATTCTGATTTCTGAACTGTTGCAATGGGAATGATGAACTTGGAGTACAGAGCAAAGGCTGGGAAGATTGTGTTTGCTCAGAGAAGAGCTGGCCTGACTGAGGAGTGCTTTATTATTCTTGTTTGTATTTTATTTACTCATCTTTGTTTGTATAGGAAATATACTCCAACAGTTCAGAAACTAAGAGTTCAGAAAGGTATAGGCAGCAAAACCTCTCCTTCCCCAGCCAGCAGTCAGACATCAATGTTGTCAGTTTGTTTTGTATCCTTCAGAGTTATCTTATGCATAGACAAGCAGAGTTACGTGGATGAATTCTTTCCCTCATATTTGCACAGATACACATTATTCTAGACCTTTCTTTTTTTTTTAATTGAGCAGTCATAGAGCTTGTTTCATATCAAGTACATTAAAAAAAACCTTTCTCATTCATGTTTATGTTTACATATTATTTTACGCTCTGACTATGCCCTCATTTATTTAACCAGTTCTCTCTTGGGTGGACATTTAAGTTGTTTCCAAGTGTTTGCCCTTACAAATGATGCTATTATGAATAAATTTGTAAATGTGTGAGGATATTGAAGTGGAATTGAAGGATCAAAGGGTACAACGCACTTGACATTTTGATAGATGTGGAGGTGGTATTCCCACCTGCTGTGTGTCAGAGTGCCAGGACAGTATTAAACTGAGCATGAAGGAAGCGAGAGAGAAACAACTAAGTAAAATTGTGAACAAGTTTAACAGGTAGGATGGGGTGGGAAAGACTATGATTATGGGAAGTGCCCGATAGTTAGTTTCACATAGAAAAGAACCATAAAACAAACAAACAAAAACTTTGACGGTTGGCAAAGCAAGAGTAATAAAGTGAGTTGAGATTACAGAACAGGGATTAGAACCTCATAAATGTTGCCTGGACTTCATGATATGGGACCCAAGATTGAAAACACCGCTACAAAAGGCTCTGCCCTATGGGAGAGGAAAGACCTATTAAGAGAGGAGAGGGGCTAGCCCTGGAAATAAAGGATTTTAAAAGTAAGTGGAAGTGCCAAGCCTGAGGCTGGACATACTGGAAAACAGCACCTCTACGTGGATAGGGAGTTTAGAGGAGAGTGTCCCAGAAGAGCTGGGGCATGGATAAATGGTCACATGGAGCAGAGGAGGAAAACAGATGCGCTCCTGATACAGATCCCCAGACTGATGGAGGCAGACAGAGGGCAGTAATGAGAGGGAGCAGCAATTTGGATAGCTCTTTAAAAGCTCTTTCACGGGGCTTCCCTGGTGGCGCAGTGGTTGAGAGTCTGCCTGCTAATGCAGGGGACACGGGTTCGGGCACTGGTCTGGGAGCATCCCACATGCCGCGGAGCAACTAGGCCCGTGAGCCACAACTACTGGGCCTGCGCGTCTGGAGCCTGTGCTCCGCAACAAGAGAGGCCACGATAGTGAGAGGCCCGCGCACCGCGACGAAGAGTGGCCCCCACTTGCCGCAACTAGAGAAAGCCCTCGCACAGAAACAGAAACAAAGACCCAGCCAAAATTAATTAATAAACTCCTACCCGCAACATCTAAAAAAAAACTCCTCCAGCTCAACACCTAGGTATTGAAAGGTTGGTTTTTGTTTTTGCCTTCCACCCCCCACCCCGCCACCGCCCATTTATAGTTTCTGCCCTGAATGTAGATAAAGAAACCAGGAAAACTGCCACTCTGGCTCTAATGCTGAAGCAAAGCTAGAAAGTAGTTTATGAAGTGAAAGTGATGGCTATCTTGAGAGAGTGGCCACGGTTACTTTGAGAGTTCATGACAGGGAGGGAGGGGAGAACACAGCATAGACAGACATGCACTGTGGACCTTGGAAATCACACTTTTGAAAGTTCAGAAATAGAAGAGATGACTCAAGGATATTGAAGTACATAAAAATATACTTATTTCTGACTGTGTAACCTCACAAATAATATACCAATAAAAAGGAAAAGGTAGAGGTACCTTGAGAGGAACCAGTTTTCAAAGGGGCTTGTACAAAAGGTAGAAAGGACAGAGAAAAGTGCACCTGCACGAACAGCATCAGGAAGATCAAACCCCACTGAAAGGGACAGTTCTGAGGACAATAGGAAGATTTTTCTTTAAAGTTATGTTCTCGGGGGCTTCCCTGGTGGCGCAGTGGTTGAGAGTCCGCCTGCCGATGCAGGGGACGCGGGTTCGTGCCCCGGTCCGGGAAGATCCCACAAGCCGCGGAGCGGCTGGGCCCGTGAGCCATGGCCGCTGAGCCTGCGCGTCCGGAGCCTGGGCTCCGCGACGGGAGAGGCCACAACAGTGAGAGGCCCGCGGACCGCAAAAAAAGAAAAAGGAGAAGCAGTGAGGAAAGTGAACTCACATTTATCGAAGGCCTCCGTGTGCCAGGGCACCATGTGAGGTGTTTACCAAAGTCAGATGAGCAGGTGAAGCCAACCCTCTGACGACAGACTCTAGGGGAAGACAACGTGGGGCTGTCTCTGGGCTAATAACTCAGGTGAGCTAGCTCAAGGAGAGAGTGGCTGGGAGGCCAGGAGCCTGCTTATGACAGCGATGCCTGCATCTGCAGCTCTCCCAGTTCAAGTGGCATCGCTGGAGGGAGAGCAGGCTGGCGTAGGGGCCCTAGCAGTGCCCTCTCAGACCCAAGCTGCCATCCAGAGCCTCAGTTTTCCTTCTACATTGGAAAAAGGGGGTTACGAAACAACAAGGTAACAGGGGAGGAGCTTTTCTTCTTTTAGAAAACACTGTTTCTACTGGAGACGGAAAACCTCTTTCTAGCGTGCCTGGACAGTTCTCATGGTGCCAGGGGGCAGACCTCTCAGTACCAGATGCCAGTGCTCAGAATGTCAGTAAAGGTGGGCAGAGAGGGGCTAAACACTTTGATTGGCTGCCACCCCACCCACCGTAGGCTCTGTTGGGATCTACTGCCAACTGTCTCCTCAACTCCATGCCCCTGCCCCGGCCCTATCAGCTGCCCGCAGTCTTCCCCAGGCTCTTGGGTTTCTTGTTGCCATGAGTGGCACCATCCTCCACCCTGCCAGCCAGGCCCATGACTCCTCGTCTCCTTTACTTCCCCACACAGGTAAGGGATCTAGACTGTGCCTACTTGACATCACTTAGACTCATCCCATCTCTTTGTCTCCACCCAGGCAGAATTAGTCACTCACCACTCCCTGGAAGCCCCATAGTCTTAACTGGTGTAGCACTTACAGCCTGTTGTGATTGTTATTTGTGTGTTTCTCCTCACTCACCTGCGAGTGCCATTGTTTACTGTGGCCTGGGTCTCTGCGGAGTGACGCTAGATGTCTGTGGAGTAGATAAAGGAAAGCCCAGCAGAGCTGCTAGTGCAAGGCATTCAGAACTGAGTAGGTATGAATTCCAAGGGTGGCAGTTATTTTCCAAAGTTGCCATAAAAGGCCAAAATGTTCTTGAGGGTACAGAGGAGTCAGGTCTGGTGTCGGGTGTGAGGGAGCGTTTAGGGTTGGGGACGTAGCAGCGTGCGTGAGCGTGTTGTGCGCTGTATGTCCCCTGTGCACGGGTGTTGGCGAGTGTAGAAGGGGTGCGTCCGTATGTGATCCCATCTCTGCTCTTGCTAGACTCTGCGCGTCAGACGCTGTCATGCAAGGACGGCCCCCAGTGTGGCACGAAGGCCATACTGCAGACAGGCCCCCGGATGGGGCAGGTCAGGGAAAATACGACGTCTTTTGGTTCCTGTGAAGAGAGCGTATGGTCGCGGACAGCGACCGCTGTGCGCCCCCTGCCGTACACTTCCATCCTTCCGTCCTGCTCTCCTAAGGAGTTCCATGTCTGAGCGCTGACTGACCCTGCCTGCTTTTCTTCTCCTCTCTCTCCCTTCCTGCAGTCGGTTCTGAATGTGATCGGTGAGCTGCAGCAGCAGATGTGTAGGCTGCAGCTGGACATCCACAGGCAGATTCAAGAGCGCCTCTCACTCAGTAGGGACCACCCTGAGGAGGTGGCAGCTGGCGACGGTGCGGCCCGGCCCCAGCCCTGTGGCCAGGAGTGTGCCCGTTGGGAGGGGTCACCTGTAGGAACCGCACTTAAGTATATCGGAGCATGCGTGTGTGGGGCGTCTCACTGGCGGAGGGGCTGGGGCTTCTCCTACCCGGAACAGCATGCGCTGGCTAACATGGATCTGTGGTCACCTCTGGGCAGAGCTTGGGACTCGCTCGCCTCGGGATGTGAGCTGAGCTCCGTGATCCTCACCGAGCGGGGTCTGAGCTGGCAAGGCCAACCCTCCGACCGGTAGCGGTACTCATCTCCCTCAGGGCTGGGAATGAGGTGTATCAGGTGCCCTGAGTGGTGGGGCATTGGTGTAAAAGCAAGCTTCGGGTCCCCTTCCCAGGTACGACTCAGACACTGATTCTCCCTCCTGGGCTGGGAGATTAAATGAAGTTTCAGCTCACATGATTTTTTTTTTTTTTTAATTTAAGAAAAAAATATCATAAAATAATCCTCTCAAGTTTATCTTTAAAGAGGTTTATCCCCAGTGAGAAAATAGAACACAGGTGTCCGTATGCTGTGACAACTGTCATCATCTGAATTTCTGGGAAAAGTTCCCCCGTGTAATCACATTCGAGGGATTTCATGACCTGTGGGCCCTAGGGGGTGTATCTGCCTGGGATTCTGGACTTGGCCCCTTGCACTGGTGTCACCAGGTCCTTTGTGATGGCAGCTGCACAGAGATGAGCCTGTGCCTCCAAGGCCTGCTCTTGAAGAGGACTTGGAAGCCCAAGGGAAAGTCAAGGGCATAGTAGGCTTGTCTGTAGGAAGTTGTCATGATCCATACTCAACTATGGGACATGTTGAAAACCTCTACCCAGACTTGGGCGTGAGGGGAGGGGGCCTCGGTGGGGAAAAAATTGAGAGTCAAGATGTAGGTGTAGATTTGGAAATGGAAGCTCTGAGAGGGGTGCTGGGCATGCCCCATGGTGAGTGGGTTACCCCAGAAAGACTTGTAAAAGAAGTTACACTGTGCACCAGTGTTTATAGCCCACAGTGGGCAACAAATAGCTTAGAAGGAGGAGGGTGCACCAAAGAGGTCACGGAGCCTGGAGATCATCATGCTCTGTGTCCCCACAGTGGCAGCTCCTCAGCAGTAACCTGCAGTTCTGCCATCAGCAGGCCTGGCGTCCCCTCAGGCAGGGCCAGAAATGTTCTCAGAAAATGATCTTGGATCTGCTACAAGTCACAACAGGCCTTAAAAGTCTAATGTTGCAGATCACAGAGGCAATAATCTAAGCTTGGAAGATACGTTTCTACAGGGGCATCAACAAATGTTCACCTCAGTTATAAGAAAATCTTAGTGAATATCCCTGCAAAATGCAAGTGTAAGCAATGTAACTTTCTGGTGGATTGTCTCAGGATGCAAAGGCCAGTTAAATGATGGCTTGAATTGCAAGTGTCCGTTCATCAAGAAATAATGCATACCTAACTGTGTGCCAGAGGTTAGCAAAGCTCACGGAGTTCACAGTATAGGAGGAGAACTAGCCATCAGCAATCACACCAGTAGCTGTTGAATTGCAAATTATATAAGAGATTATACAGATGCCACAAGAGAGTATAGCAGAGGGACCTGATGAAGTGTAGAGGTTGGAATAGCTTTGCTCATGGCAGCCTGAAGGATGGGCAGGGGTTAACCTGGCAGAAAGTTCCAGACAGAGGGAGAGGCATGTGTGAGGGCCCAAGTCAGAACGAGGAACTAAAAAGTATCCAGCATGGCTGGAGCATAACTGGGGAGAGACAGTAGTACAAGAGGCAGGCAGGGTGCTGGGTTAGGCCAGGCTGTACTGGTCGTGGGTTAAAGTTCGTGAGCTTTGAGGAGCAGGGAAGAGCCAGGATCAGATTTGTGCTTTAATTGTATTGTTCCCCTGGATGCCATGGGGGTCGATGGCTTCAAGAAGGGCAAAGATGACAGAAGACCAACCAGTGGAGAGGCTGTGTCCAGGCTCTCAGCAGTAACTGCCAGTGATGGTAGGGTTGAGATAAGAGAGAGAGTCAGGTAATTTCCTTGAAGGTAGAATTTAGAAGGCTTGGGGATGAGTTACATATGTAGCGGGGAAGACAGAAGGAGATGCCAAGGACGGAGCCCAGGTTTCTGGCACAGGATGGAGACGCCATTTAGTGAGACAGGGATGGCTACGAGGGGGAATTAAGGGTTACACTTGGGTCCTGACAGTCGTAAGATGCCTCTGTGCCATCCATGTGGAGATGTTGTGGGAAGTTTGTTATGTGAATCTGGAGTTCAGAAAGTCTATGGAAGTAATCACTTTTTTGCTAATTTTTCTGATAGAAACCAGTCAGCAGGACCATTTGTCCATTAAAGGAACCTAGGTTTGGGATAAGGGTGCTCAGCGGTGTCTTCACTAAAGGGGTACTTTAGAAAGCAGGGGCCCTGGGGTCAGAAGATACAGCCCTGATTTCCAGCTCCACCATCGGCAAGTTGTTTAAATGCCACTTCCCCACTCAGCAACCTTCAGAGGCTCCCTACTGTCTAAAGAATGGCATCAGATCTCCTTATATTCTCATCCCAAAGCCTTTACAGTAAAGGCCCCACCTTATCTTCCCAGTCTTATTTCCCACTGAATGCTGCCCATCCTCTGCTCCAGCCCAGCAGGCTGTCTGCCCTCTCCCTGGGCACCTCCTCCCTCCCTCCTTTCTTCAAGCCAGCCCTTCCTCTGAACTGGAACACCCAGACCCGCTTCTGCATTTCACACTTAGCATCCGTCCTTTTAGCGTTTTGTTTCTATCCTCCTGGCTGTCACTTCCTCTGTGAAGCCTTGCAGGAACACCGACCTCCTCCCCTGGGTTCCTCGACCCCCAGCACAGAGAGATGCTCCCTATTAGCCTGCTTCCTGCTACTTTGTCTGTAACAAGCTGCCTCATTTCTGCATCTCTGTTTCTCTTGCTCCCAAATCCTACCTGTCCTTCCCGCTACACGTACGTGCATGATTTGGGCACACCCTGTGGGGAACACAGATGTCAGAAAGGAGCGGGGAGAACAAGTTCTGAAAAGAAGAAGAAAGTTTTCTCTTCCTTTTGTCTGGAACTCCCTGGCCTTTGTTTTGTAATGGGCACATAGCTTTTCCTGAAACAAGGACCGTGTTTTTAAAGATTGGAGCCAGCCACAGCGTGGAGCCTGATGCGGTCGCTCCTGCCTTGGTATCCACTGTGCATGTGCTTACCCAGGGTTGTAGATCCCAGGAACAGCCTGCTCTTTAACCATCGGAACTTTGTCTTTCTTCCTCACCCCCACCCCCCTCACCCCCGCCAGGAGTTACTGCAGGAGCTCCGGCACCTCAAAATCAAGGTGGAAGAGTTGGAAAATGAACGGAACCAGTATGAATGGAAACTGAAGGCCACCAAGGTAAAAGGCGGTTCTGATGTTTATGGAGAGGCTTGGAGGCCCAGTGTGGGAGGGTCTGGGGTGTGCTGTAGCCTAAGGCTGAGGAATGGGAATTGATCCCACTGTGTGTACATGCAACAGTGCCCAGATTGCTGGAGCAGACAGATTTAAATCCAGGAGGGCTCTTCTCCTGGGGAAAGCCCATGAGATTATGAGCTGCTGAGGTCGCCAAGTCTCCTTCCTCTCTCTGTGTCCCGTGGCACCCTCCCCCTCCACCCCCGCCTAGGCTGACACTGGGCCAAGCAGGGCCTCTACGAGTGAGTGATGAGTCCTAGGGCAGATGAATGCCAACATTGTCTCGGCTGCATCATTTTAAATTAAGTAGTCCCTCTATTAATCAGTTTCTAAAAAGAGGCATGCTTTATTTTTAGCAATTCCTA
>RJWK010042309.1:0-13250 GCA_004363435.1 Platanista minor
GGTACGCGTGCCTCTCGCTGTTGTGGCCTCTCCCGTTGCGGAGCACAGGCTCCGGACGCACAGGCTCAGCGGCCACGGCTCACGGGCCCAGCCTCTCCGCGGCATGGGGGATTTTCCCGGACCGGGACACGAACCCGTGTCCCCTGCATTGGCGGGCGGACTCCCAACCACTGCGCCACCAGGGAAGCCCTGAACAATTTTTATATCTTATTTTTAGTCATTTGAATTTTAACACAGTCTTTTAATTTATAGTTTAGCATTATTGGCTAAAGAAGGAAATAACATTTGTATTATTTATTTTTCACCTTGATTTAAATATGGTTTGAAAAACTTCACTGGTCTTGTCAATAAAAGGTGCACCTTTTCTAGTCCAGTGGAGTATTCTAGACTCTTCTGACCTTTGCAGTATGAGCTAATGGTTCCCCTGTGTGGCCAGGCATGGAGGACAGTGGGTCCAGTCCATTAGGTAAATAGAAAAGCCAAAACTTGAGCGTTTCTTCTCCATTACCTTCCCTGGAGGGCTAGTTTGGAGCTCCTGCCCTACTGCTAAATATTGACAAACATGACCATACACTGACGATGACATCGCTGATCTGTGCTCCTGGCCTGGTGACCGTCTAGCCTCTGCGGAGGTGCAGGCCGGCACTCTTGAGCTGGTGACTCCCTTCTCCCAGGGCAAATCAGTTCAGCAAGGCTTCCAGACCAGCCCCACCCCTCCCATCCTTTGTGTCCCAGGAATTCTACTGAAAAAAATATTTTCAGCAAATAAAACATTTTATAGGGGCCATTTATAAAGGGAAAGGAAGGCCATTTAATTTAGTTGTAGAGAAGGAAGTGGCACCAAATACAAGCTCCCTTGTTCCTCCATAGAAGTCCTTAGGGTTTCTCCAGCAGTGCTGTCCAGTGAGCCTGGGATGACGGGAATGTTCTATAATTGTGCTGATCTTGAAATGTGGCTTTTGATTTGAGGAAGTTTATTAACTTTTTAAAATTTTAATTTAAATAGGCTCATATGGCTAGTGGCTGCCATATTGAAGAGTGCAGCTCTTTTCTCCTCCTTGGGACAGATGTGGCTGAAGGTAGGCATTTCCATGTTACCTGTGGATCCTTAGCTGTACCCCCTCTCTTTCTGGAAAGCTGGAAGCATGTACATCATCTACAGAAAATAGATTCAGTAGTCTGAGCCAGACTGTGTACTCAAGCCTGGATCTGCTTTCACAGGTCCCCAACTCCAAAGGTGGTTGTAAGCAAGAATTCTCTCACATTGGCTTATTTCCTCTTGTCAGAGGCCTCGACTTCTTAATTTTGTTCAGGGAAATACAGTTTGGCAGCCTTTCCTTCCAGCCAGTTCCTGCCGCTTGGTACAAAAGTACTGATACCGAACCCAGTATATAATCTAACACTATTTTCCTCCTGCAAAGCTGAAGGTTCCTTTATTTTATGGGGTGCCACTTGCTTTCTTCTCATTCCCAATAGAACTTTGTTTTTATGTGCTGGGTAACAAATCATGGAACTGGGAAGGACAAGAAAATAATAAAATCAAGGGATTTGATTAACATGAGAGGGTCTAACAGCAGCAATTTACTCGTGGGGAGAAGAGGTGTTGAAATACTGCTAGGGGAGTTAGAAGGGGCACAGAGAAGGACAGACAGCTAATAAAGCAGCTACCACGGAGAGTGAATTGCATCATCCCATGGAAAGACTCTGAAAACAGCGTGAAACACGCGCTTCACAGATGTTCCACCCTAGGGGAGAGGGAGATCTGGTATTCGTCAAAATCCCATCAAGCGTGGTTGAGGGCTGCCCCCAGAGCAGTGGTCTTTCATGGTGTTCGAAAAAGCCGGCAGCCCAAGAGACACAGATAGTGCAAGTCAGATGAAGCACACGGCAGGGGCAAGGCCGGGGTCGGGGGTGCGGGAGGGCAGGGCACTAACAGCATCTGCCCTGAACATTGACTTCAAACTCGCAGTAGAACCTAGTAGCACACTAGTTTTAGTTTCTGGGTAAATTTCGGTAATTCTTAATATCTCAGTAGTACTAGTGGGTAGCCCTTACTTTATTTTTAAAACGTCTATACAATCTCAGGTGATTTTTCAGTATGAAACCAAGAAAGGCATCCTTAAATCGTTCAGGATCCAGAAAACGGTCTCCGGCCTGGGGGACCACAGAGTAAAACTTCTATGCCTTCCATCTGCCTTGACGTAGCTCGGGGAAATGAAGGTAAATGGGACCCAGGGAGACTGGACACGACAGCCTATGACGTTTCTATTAGGTAACTCTTTTTTTTTTTTAAATTTAAATCCAGTTTTATTGTCTTGTTTTTTTGGCTGTGCTGCACAGCATGTGGGTGGGATCTTACTTCCCTGACCAGGGACCGAAACCATGCCCCCTGTGTTGGAAGTGCAGAGTCCTAACCACTGGACCGCCAGGGAAGTCCTCTATTAATTCTTGACTGTAGCAAGAAGGTTAGCTACGAAGAGAGGGTCCCCACAGGAAGACCATTTCAGTTCCTGTTTATAAATTTTCATAAAACAATTGAGTTACACATACTTGCAAGAGTGGTTAAGTTCTGGTCTTTAAATGGTAGCTTTTCTGGTTACTGTCACATAGGTATCTGCTCTCTGTGAGTACCCTGATGCTTAATAAAGCTTGTGCGCCAACTGAAAGATTTTCCACATTTGTCACATCTGTAGGGTCTCTCTCCAGTATGAATGACCTCATGTCGATGAAGATTTGCCTTAAAACTAAAAGTTTTCCCACATTCGCTACATTCAAAGAATTCCTCCTTGGTATGGATTCTTTGATGCTGAATGAGATCTACATTCCGACCAAAGGATTCATCACATTCACTGCATTTATGAGTGTTCTGTTTATTGTGAATCTGTCGATGGCTCATAAGGGTTGAATGCCGGCCAAAGGCTTTTCCACATTCAATGCATTTATGGGGTTTCTCTCCACTGTGGATTAACTGATGTCGAATAAGGGTTGAATTCTGACTAAATGTTCTTTCACATTCGCTGCATTTATAGGGTTTTTCTTTGGTATGGATCCTCCTATGTTCAACAAGATACGCCATCTGACGGAAACACTTTCCACAGTCATGACATTTATATGGCTTTTTTTGTGAGTGACACTGTTTGTGGACAATCAGAGCAGACTTCTGTTTGAAGGCCTGCCCACATATGTCGCACTCAAAGGGATCCTCTGAACTGTGAATTCTTTGATGTCGAACAAAATTTGCCTGACGCTGGAAGGCTCTTCCACATTCGCTGCATTCATAAGATTTGGCATTTGTAAGGATTCGCTTATGCCTCAAAAGCAGTGATCTCTGATGGAAGGGTTTTCCATACTCATCATATTTGCCCTGCCTTGTCCTTGCCTGAGCTTTCCGATCTTGAATAAGGTTAAGGTTTTGAAGGAAGTCCTTACAGCATTCATCACCAATAGTAGGGAGTGAAAGTTGGTAAATGTCCACAAATTCGTTACATTCAGGTAACTTTTCTAAGGGTTTCCTGGCCATTTTCTGCTTTACCAGTGACATCTTACATGACTCTAAATGTTCAGAAATGTTCTGCTTTGGAGTTAGCTCCTTCATCTTGAATCTGGCTTCAGGACCTAGCCAAAAAAAAAAAAGAAAGTATATAAATGACCTGACCGCCATAGAAGGAAAAAAAAAGGAAAGAAGTCAGGAAGTTTGTGATACGAGAGACTCAAACAAGGCTAAGAAGTGCTCATCTAATTAAATCATCATACTACAGAGGCCAGTATTCTGATTTCCTTCCATAGGACCCACAGCTTTCATATCAGAAAGAGCTCTTGACATCAGCTAACCAGCTAAAATGTGCACAAGAGCGTATGTCAGAGAATGTGAGAATTGAATAAATCCAACACCATTAGTGGAATAACAACCTACTCTCAGTACCCAGCAGTGTCACATAACTAGGAGAGAGGTAGCATCTTATACTTTCTAGATAAGCATGTTTTTAATAATTCTGGGAGAAACAACTTCTTAAAAGTGGAGAAAGTGTATAAGATAGAATAGAAAAGGAAACAGAGAGAAATTAGTACAAAACCAATGGACTAGAGCAGTGGTTTTTCAACCAGGGATGGTGTTGCTGGAACCTAGTGGGTGGAGGCCAAGGATGCTGCTAAACATCCTATGAGGCCCAGGACAGCCCTCACCGCAAAGAATTAAACAGCCTAAAATGTCAACGGTGCTGAGGCTGTGAAACCATGGAGAGAGGGATGTGAAAAAGGGTAGAAGCAGCAATCAGGACATAGTACGTAGGAAAAAGGAACATCAGTAAACACTGAGAGAATCTGGAAAACAAAATGAGAGCAAGGGAACAAGAGCAAGTATAGAGAAAGGGTAAGTGATGAGGGTAGAAAAAAGGAGTATCTAGGATGGCACAAGAGCTGTCAGAAAACACAAGACGGGCTGCTTCAGAGAAGCACTTTAACTGCAGTAGAAAGAGGATGAGCTTTGCAGACTTGATGTCAAATCCCAACTATCAGCCTACTAGCCGTGTGACAGACATCGCAGTCCCTTAGTTTCTTCACCTGGGAAAGGGGCTGATGATCATACCCACCACCTGCAGGGGGCAGAAGGGACAATGAGCAGGAGAGACGCCAGACATCCGGCTCAGTATCGGCACAGGGGGGGCCTGGCGGATGGGGGTCCGTCCCTCTGCGTGACCCCCACAGGGCCGGGTCTTCTCCTCACCCACCTGGGCTAGCACTAGCGGAAGCCTTCCTAGTCCCCGCTCTTGGTAGCTCCAGGATCCACGGCTCTCCCCACTGTTCCAGCTGACAGATCACCTCAGGTTTGGGAAACCGAACTCCTACTCGTGGGGAAGTAAATGGGATGTGCTGGTTAGTGAGCAGCAGATGTCCCAGAGCTCATTTTACCCCTTGGGGTCTAAGCGGTGGGGGGACAGTGACAAGCAGAGATCAGGACAGTAATGAACAGGGCTGGTGAGGAGAGGACTTGGCACAATCTTTTTCGAAAGACTGAACAATATTCACACTCTGGGATGTGGTAATTTCACTCTTAGAAATATAGCCTAAGGAAAATTAGGACTAAGGTTAGTGTGCCAGAGATGTTCAGCAGAGTTCTAACAAACAGTGCAAACTGGAAATAAACTAAATGTCAATAGGGGAGTGGTTAAAGTGTAGCACATGAATACAACAAAGGCAGAAGTATTAGGCAGATACTGAAAATCCATGTGTTCAAAGAATATTTCTTTTGGGCTTCCCTGGTGGCACAGTGGTTAAGAATCCCCCTGCCGATGCAGGGGACACAGGTTCGAGCCCCGGTCCAGGAAGGTCCCACATGCCGCAGAGCAACTAGGCCCGCGAGCCACAACTACTGAAGCCTACGCGCCTAGAGCCCGTGCTCCACAACAAGAGAAGCCACTGCAATGAGAAGCCCACGCACCGCAAGAGTAGCCTCTGCTCGCCACAACTAAAGAAAGCCTGCGTCGAGCAACGAAGACACAATACAAACAAAAGAAAGAAATAAAATACATTAAAAAAAAACAACTAAAGTTTCATATTAAAAAAAAAAAAAGAATATTTCTTTTTCCCTACAGTACATCTGATACATTTTTCAAAGAATGTTTCTTAAAATAGGAAACTGTTCCCTAGATATTTTAAAGCAGAATACAAAACTCATGTAAATTATGATCCAAATTTTTAAAAAAACTACGTGTGTGTCTGTGCGTGTGTGTTTGTACAGATCTTCCTCTACTTACAAAAGGGTAACTTCCTGATAAACCCAATCTAAACTGAAAATATCCTAAGTCAGAAATGCATTTATTACACCTAACTTCCTGAACATTATAGCTTAGCCTCACCGACCTTAAACACGCAAAGAACACTTATATTACACCACAGTTGGGCAAGATCATCTAACACAAAACCTACTTTATAATAAAATGGTGAAAATCTGTTGTAACTTACTGAATACTGTACTGAAAGTGAGAAACAGAATGGTTTTAAGTGTACTGGTTGGTTGCCCTCGTGATGACATGATCACATAGCTGTCTGGGAGCTGCGGCTCTGAGCCCAGCATCACCAGAGAGAACGGTCCTGCATATCGCTACCCGAGGAAAAGATAAAAATTCGAAGCGCATTTTCCACTGAACGTGTATTGCTTTCACACCATTGTAAAGTTGAAAAAATCTTAAGCTGAACCATCATAAATAGGACTGTCTGTATACATATATAAAAGTAAACCAAAATGTTAACAGGGTTAATGCTGGGCAGTAGGCATGCAGATGATTTTAATTTTCTGCTTTATGAGGGTTTTTAATAACATAGGGAAAATGCTGATACTATAATGTTCAGTTTTAAAGGGATTACAGAATTATACATAGACTATGCTCAGCTAGCTTTTTTTTTAAAACAACAGCACAGGAAAAAAGAACAGGAAGGAAATATTCCAAAATATTAACAGTGTTAGCCCTGAATGTCTTCCCCTCCTTCCCTTTATGCTTTCTTCTATCTTCCATATATTCAAGTATGCTCTTGTCGTGCTTTTAAAACAAAAATAAACAGTAAAACATCCAGTGGCGGGTGGACAGTCTCACAAAAGGTGGTCAAGACTCTGTGCCAAGAGTGTCAGCATGGGAGCCAACACTCCCCAGAAAGAAAAATTCATCCAGGAACCTCCCACCCTAGGGAGACTCTGCATCGGAGTAAGACAAAGGCAGGCTCTTGGGAAGATGGAAGCTGTGAAGGTTCAGAAGTGAAGTCAGTGAAGAATCATTTCCTGGGCACCCAGTGATGTTGTAAACAAGGAGGGAAACCATTTTCAGACAGAAGGAAGAAAAAGACTCTTCAAGGGAGCAAGATGCTAGACTTGGAATCTGCAGCGGCCACAGTCTTTTCAGCTCCTAGGAGTCTTAACAGGTGTGGAGGATTCAGGTCGGGGTGGGGAATGGGCTAATCACCTCTGAACTCTAAAACAAAAGGAAACTATTCATTGTCCACAATCCCGCATTTGAAAACTTTGAGGCCAGATGTGTTTCATGACTCGGAATTTTTCCAGATTTCAGAAAGGTGCCTTGGTGGGTATATTTTCTCTTATGCACCACCCCCAACAGGGGTTCGAGCTGAAACCTTAATCAAACACACTGATGTTTCTGATGCCATATATATATATATATATATATATATATATATATATATATATATTAAGACCAAGTAAGAAAAAGGATGATAAATAGCAGATGATAAATAGCTTCCTGTACGATAAAAATCAGATTTAACCACCTGATGACTTTAGGTTGGGTCTTATAGCCAAATGAGTCATGAAAAAGCATCTGGTTTTCAGAGCTTTTCCTGCTTCTGGAATTGCAGATAAGAGACTGAGGAGATGTGCAGACTCTCAAAGTGAAATGTTAAGCTGACTCATTACCCAAGGAGAGCACGTTTCTGTAGTTGTCCAGCATCACGTCTCTGTAGAGGTCCTTCTGAGCCCAGTCCAGTGTGTCCCACTCTTCCCTGGTGAAGTACAGAGCCACGTCCTCAAAGGACAGCAACCCCTGGAAACACAGCGACTAACTGCAGCTGCAATTCTTACAATAACTTTGTGAGCTACAGTATTATTATTACAGATGGTCAATATTTGAGGCTTCTCTGGCCGTTTGGTCTCTGCTGCAGTCACTCAGCTCTGCTCTGGTAGCACAGACACAGAACAAACAACAGGAGAGCAAACGGGTGTGGCTGTGACCCAATAAAACTACTCCCGGCTCCAGGTGAGTTTGCCGACTCTGCTCTGTACAACCCTACCTTCCACATCCTGTATTTCTTCTGCCCCGATCTCTCAGGAAGGAGATGGCTCACTCCCATGAGGTCACTGAGGACGGGGCAGCGTGCGGGCCATTCACACAGGGATGGACAGGCTAATGGGACACAGGGATGCACAGGCTAATGGGAGCCAACCAGGCGGGCTGGAGCTCGCGGGGCTGGCTGTCGTGGGCACCGCTACCCACTAGGTGTGAGGGGGAGGACGGGAGGGGACACTGGGATCCAGAAAGTTGCTGGAGAAGCAAGACCGGAGCGGGGGGGCAGCCCAGCAGGGAGGGACTGAGGGATAAGCCCCCAACAGCGATCCCTTCCAGGCCTCTGGTCCCCACCCCATCCCCCTGCCAGAAGCCAACCCGAAGCAAGAGCAAGGGAGCCCGTGGATGGAGCATATAAAGGCCAGCCTCCCAGGGCGCAGACAAAGTGGGGAACAGTGGAGAGTGTCTCCACGGGGCCAAACACACACCGCTGAGCACCGTGCCCACGGCAGAAGCTTCCATCTGCAACTGTGTATCCAGCTCCCGGGGGCCGAGAGGACTGGCGTGTGCCCCTCACACTCGCTGTGGTTCAGGGGGTGTTCGTGCGGAAGGGCTTCAGCAATAGGAATACCAGCCCCACCAGAGATGCTTCACGCCGCTCCCCCCTGCAGACAGACCCTGAGTCTCCCAAACAACAGGCCTTTCTTTCCTCCTGCCCACACCTGGTCCAGGGTTAGGGTCTCAAGCCCCCTCCCCCGATCCCGAACATCCTCCATCCCCAGAGCTGCCTGCAGATGCCCTCACGTGCCCCACCCGCCCGCTGCCTTCTCTGCACCTGCATGGAGGCGCCCAGGTGCTGGGATACAACGGTTCAAAGCCCCCGAGTTATCTCTGTGCGTGGGGTTTTCTAGCTGGGCCCTTCGTGTGGCCCCACAGTTCTCGCCCTCATGGTCCTCACCAGTGGTCTTCTCCCCCTTTATCACTCCCGTTCCTTCAGGAAGCATTTACTGAGCACCAAGAAGTCGCCGGCCTCCGTGCCACACGCCAGTGACAGTACACGCACAGAGGTGACAGCTCCTGCCGGGCCCACAGGACCAGCCCCTCGGGCTGCGCCCTGCTCGACTCTAGGGGACACTGTGCACATGGCAGCTGTGACAACGGGCCCCCAGAGCTGCTAAGTGCACAGCCTGTGTGACCCACGGAGCCCCAGCCCCGCTTCAGGGAATGAAGGGTCCAGTGGGGAAGCGGGAGAAGTCAACACGGTGACGATCCAGGGGTCCATGGGGGCGACGGGGGCTGTGAGGACAGGGGCCCCCCACCCCCTCCTCTCAGGAGGCACTGCCAGTCACACCCCACAAAAGAGTCCCCGGGGCACATGGCCCTCACCTCCTCCCGCCTCCCCACCGGCTCCCGGACATTCCCTGCATCGGGCCTCACCCCTCCTCTCTTCTCCCTCCTGGTGACCCTCCTCCTCGGGCCCAATTCCGTTCTCTCCTGTCTCCTCCAGGGTCTTAATCCAATGACCACGACTCTTCTGTCTTTGCCCTTTTCCCCCTTGTGATACTGTGATTTAAATAAGAAATATATATTTGGTCTTCCTCCCTACTTCTGGCTCAGAGTTCCTAAAAACCCTTGGATTTTCCTAAGGGATAAGAACAGAGGAGCATCTTTTAATATTTGGGCTTTTGTCCTCAGTTTCTGAAATAGCTCCAGGGCCATACAGGTGAGAGGAACGTCTTGTTACTCATAACAAATCCCTCAGCCACACCTGAGTTCATGTTAATGCGGAAAACTCCTAAGGATGGGGCTGGATGTCAGAGGAACAAGCGTGTGATGAGAGGGTCAGAACCTTCACCCCTAGTGCCTGAGGGGCGGGGAGAGGCTGGGGTTCAGTCAGTCACCAAAGGTCAGTGACTCGACCCATCATGGCTACGTAATGAACCCCCATAAAAACGCAGAAACGGAGGTGCTGGGGGGTGTCTGCCCGGAGAGGAAAGCCCTGCACACCCCCCCCCACTCCCCCTGCCCTGTGCCTCTCTTCCATCGGGCTGATCCTGAGTTGTAGCCTTTTACACGAACCAGGATCTGCTCAGTAAACTGTTTTCAGAGTTCCGTGAGCCACTCTACCAGATCAATGGCACCCGCGGAGTGGGTCGTGGGAACACCAATTTAGAGCCGGCGGGTCAGAAGCACAGGTGACAGCCCGCACTTGAGACTGGCGTCTGAGGTCGGGGCAGGGGGCGATCTTGTGGGGACTGAGCCCTTACCCTGTGGGTCCGATGCTAACTCCAGGGGGACAGTGTCAGAATGAGTTAAACTGCGGGCACCCAGCTGGTGTCAGAACGGTCAGAAGTGAGGTGTCATGAAGCAGAGCAGCACAGCCGCGTTCCTTCCCAGACCATCACTCCTGCCCGTAGCCCGCAAGGATGCTGCCGCCTCTCCTGCCTTTACAAAGATGCTCCTGGTGCCTTGCTCCCTCTCGCTTCCACCCTCTCTCCTTCCCTTACTGGGCCTTTTCTGTAAAGAAAACCCTACACACTCACCTCCAGTCACCCCACACCCACCCAGTGGCTCTTCTGCAGCTGTCCTGAGCCCAGCCCCCCGCCCAGGTGGGAACACAAGGGGGAGTAATGGGGTTAATGCAGGACCTCAGAGAGATTTCACAGACAGGATTTTTGAGCCGAGTCTCAGCATATGCAGAGGTGGGTTGCCTGTGGACAGGGAGAACAGGATGCACACAGGCCGGGGGACAGAAGGGAGTCCACATCTCTGCGGGTGGGTCCTCTGGCCGTCAGGGAAGGCGGGAGATGCCACCAGAAGGGCAGACAAAGCTCTGTGATCCCTCAGCAAATGCGGACACGCTGGGCCAACGGGTCAAAGCGCTGCCCCTTGAACTCCCTCTTGCCTCCCTCCCGTCCAAGACTGTTCTTTGCAGATGGTTGCGATGGTTCCTCACGTCTCCTCACTTTTCTACTCAGCTTCTCACAATCACCCTCCATCATGTTACGAGTTCAGTAACTAAGCTTCCAGTGTACCCTTTGATGCCAAGAGATCAGAATTTATCCTGTGTTGTGGGAGTTTGTTTCCATAGCTCCTTCTCCAAATGGCTTGTAAGCGCCTTAGGTGAGAGCTTCTCTCCCAGCACAAAGGCAGTACTATCTGGTATACAGTAGGTACACAATAATGCTCACTGACAGAAACAAGGAGCAACTGTGGTGACAACAGCTAAAACTTACAGAGCGCTCCACACGTCACTAGATACCCTGCCGATACTCCACGTGCCCCGTTTCATTGAATCCTCACAACTCTGCGACAGCTGCTCTCATTATCCCCTTTTCCAGATAAGGAAACCGTGAGAGATCAGGTAACACATCTAAAACAGAGCCTGGATTTGAACCCGTCTGGCCCCAAAGTTCAAGCTCTTTACATCCTACCTTCCAAGAAGGAAAACCCCCAGCTGATAAAGCTGGCTTGACCTGAACAGAGGAGTTAAAGCCATGTGAACGCCATCGCCCGCCGCTGAGACTACACCAAGGAAGGGGAGGAGGAACCCTGCTCACCTTCCACAGCACTGGCAGGAACACGGCTTCCACGGCCTGGCCTCTGAGGTGGTGCAGGCTCCTGGCCATGAGGCTGAGCTGGAGAGGAAAAGAGCACAGGTGAGGCCAGCCCCGATTTGAAGCTCTCTCACCAGGCAGCCCTGGACAGGGAATTCCAACGGGGCCAACGAACCTCATATAGCACAAAGTCACTGTGTCTGGTGTTGGAATATGTGATAAAATGAAAGCAGCTGCTAGAATACTCTTGTTAGGAATTTCTGAAGCTAGATCAATTTCCAATCTTTATCCAAGCAAACCTGTGGCTCTGCCGTCACCTCCTCCCTAGAGTATATTCAGCAGCACCTCGTTGAGAGACTCAATACACAAAGGGACCAGACTGTAGGAAAAAACAGAACTCTGACCTGCAACCTGCAGCAACCCACCTGGAACCCAAACCACAAGCAATGCAGCAATAGGCCCTACATCAGGACTTGGTCTACAAGTGCCAGCTTACTTCTAATATGTACCCCTGTCCTCCATCTAGGGCCGACAGGAAAAGCCAAATATGCTCCCGTACCCAATCACATAGGATGTTCTGCTTCTTTTATTTAACCTGCCTCCAGCTTTTCCAAGCCAGTCACCTCCAAACTCAGCATATTTGAGTCTTCCCTCTTTTCCACTATAAAACTTCCCCTGCTTGCCTTTGAGTCTCTGCCGCATACACGTGATGGTGGCCAATTCCCTTTGCCATGAAGGGAATGAAGAGCCTTTGCTTGTTCTCTTTTGGGTGGTCTTCATGTATTTCTACATCACACAGAATCAGCTCAGATAGTGTAAAAATGATTTTAGGGCAGTTAGAGATTTTAGGCTACATATGATATACAAAGAGCTAGTTGTGGTCAAAAGAAAATTCAGAAGACTTTACTTGATATGAACATTTTATGGAGCAAAACCCAAACTGTGAACAAGGAGACTTCAAAACTGAAAGTCTTGGGCTCTCAGCAGTTACTGCTCAGTTTATAAAGCCTGTGAAGGGGTGGCAGAATAAGCTACCCCAAAATATACCACTTTGGAATACTGACCTGTGGGACTTAAAAAACGGCTGTTTAAAAAAGAAGAAACAGGGGAACTTCCTGGCAGTCCAGTGGTTAGGACTCGGGGCTTTCACTGCCGGGGCCTGGGTTCCAACCGTAGTCGGGGAACTAAGATCCTGAAAGCTATGTGGACTCACTCATGCTAGGCCCCATGTCAGCAAACCAACACTTAATACTTAACCTAACTGCCGTTTCAGCCTCTTCCGGGAATAGAACCTCCCTCTGCTTTCCCTATGAAGGTAGTATTTAGGCCTGAATTCTAAGCCATCTCAGGGGTTAGTCATTTTTCCTTGGGTATCTCCCATGTTTACATGAGGTATACATGTTAAGAAACTTGTTTGTTTTCATCTTTTATTGCGGGGGTCTCAACTAAGTACTCAGAAGGGTAGAGAGAAAATTATTTTCCTCCCATGCACATGAATGAGGAAGTACATTGTTTTCTATTGGGACTGGTTACTAGAAACTGACATTCTTTTTAGAAGAGTAGCACCGGACAAGTTTACTTGTTTGTAGCTGATTGGCTAGGAAGCTGCAAGGTCACCCTGACATGAAGCTTGTTTCCGTTAAGGACAGAGCCAGCATTCTGGGGAAACTAGGACAGTTTTTAAGTTTTGGTTCCACAGCTATGGGTGGTTGGCCAGGGGACATACCCAAACTGTGGCCTCCACTTTGCTTCTTTTTTAATATAGTAAATTCGGTGTTGTTTCTCTCAGGGAGTACACAAATGATGCGATACGGAGGATATTCATTTTTTAATTGTGCTTCTCTGGCTACCGGCAAACCTCGCTTTATGTAAGTACATCTTTAAGAAAGTCCCTCACACACCGTTC
>RJWK010042310.1:0-19213 GCA_004363435.1 Platanista minor
GTTAAGAGTTATGTTGTTTTCTTCCCCCTGAAGGCCACAACAAGTGCTTATTCATTTGGGTTGGATGGATTTTTATCTCATAACCACAGGCTGCTGCTAGTGAACCTTTGCTTCCTGTCTGCAACCTATTGCTGGGCAAGATTTACCTGTAAATATATAGTGGCTGCTGTGGCTTTTCTAGTAGAATAGAATTAATTCTCTTTGGTAATAACAGTTAGATACCCCTATGACCATGAAAAGGAAACCCCAGGAGGATTTTCCAAAGGGCTGGTGTCACTTGACAAGACTCTCTGAATGAGGTCTAGTGGATGAATAGCACACAGGTCAAAATGCTGATTTGATCATCCTTCTCTTCCTGGTACAGGGAGGGATGACCCTTACAAATGGGGATTTCCTTTATAAATCTAAATGTCTGTTACAAAAGGATAACTTCTACTTGGTTTTCAGAGCTTTTCCTGTCTGCTATTTCTTAAAAATAACCAGCTAAAAATAATCCTTAGGCCAGAGAGGCATATTTTATGATGGTATGTTCTGTCCCCCTTCCATAGCAGGATGAGCCCCAAAATTCAGCTTTCTGGCCACTGCCTTACTGATATTTTGCCACAAGGGGAATATCTGTTACTACAAACACAACCATAGTATGAGAAAATGCACGAAAACAGATTAATAAAATTTACTTTTCAGTCACAGCCTGCTAACCTTTGGGCCTAATCTCCGAATGGAGATTTGCTAGAGCCAACCAGAAGGCATGAAACACGGCTCTCTATGACCTTTTGCATCATTTGTTCACTTGTTTGCTGTTTATCTCCCTTACTGGGTTGGAAACGCTAAGCCAGTGAGTCTCATATTAGAACCACTTAAGTTTAAAAATAATTCTGATTCCTAGTCCCTGTTCCAGAACAATTCAATGAGAATTAGAGGTGCAGCCCAGGTGTTGGTATTGTTTAGAGTGTAACCGAACGCAGGTTCGGCCCCTTGCAGCTCAACAGCCAATAAATCGAAGGGCAAGCTTTGGAAGAGAAGAAACGTACTTTATTCAGAAAAGCCAGCAATCTGGAGAGTCCAGAGACCAACTCCGAAGATTCTGCTCAGCCATGACAATCTTTAAAGGGAAAAGGGGAAACCATCTCAGTTCATCATTAAGGCAGGAGGCCAGATGCTTCGTCATTTTTCCATTGCGTGCAGACCTGCTGATCTCTCCCCATCTTCCTTGGGATGCTGTCTTGCCCACGCGGTCCACCTGCAGTTGGATGTTCTCTTGCCCACATGCTCTGCCTGCAGATTTACTAAGGGGAAGCTAGGGGTACAGAGTCAGTCATTGTTTAACTACTTAATTCTTCATTCTTACTCTTTCTAATCCAGGAAAGGAATCAACAGGTTAGGTAAGGTGTTACATATATTTAGTAAATCAGAAATCCGGAGCTAAGTTAACTGTTGCCTAATGATCTCTTCTTTATGATGAAGGTCTAAAGAAAACAGGGATGATTAAAAAGGAATGAGGCAAAGGACCTGCTTACAAGAACGTGCCTGGTGATTCCAGGGTGTAGCAACAGTTAAAAATTGGGTTCCAAGAGGATGGGTACCATGTCACACACCCTCATGGCCATATACACACCAAGTATTGTAAACTCTGAAACAGTGCCTTGCACATCAGTGGATACTCAGTAAAAGTTGAATAAGTGGGTGTCTGGAGAGATGGAAGAATGGGTGGGTTGAGTAAGCGAATGAATGAAAAGAAAAAATCAGTGATTATAAGTTACTGGAGTTAAGTTCTCAAGATAATTGTTATTAGATCACTGTTTACAGTTGACCTTATAATGGTTGAGAGTCTACATACCACCATGCCAGAAACGATCATTAGAGGTTTTAGATAAGTGTATTAAAAAGTAAGCAGCAAACTGCAGGGTACACACATCATCTAGAAGTGGAATTTACTCTGCCTGCCTTAATGTGGCATTCATCTCCCGTCTTGGCACACTCCCATCTCTACAGAACAGGCAGCCGCTACATCAAAGGTAATGGTTCATTATTATTTCCTCAGTGAATCATGTTTGTCTGAAGGGAGCAGACATAACAAAGAGGAAATTATAGTTTGTGTGGAGTGATATGATTGCTTGTAAACCTAGCAATGAAAGAGAAGTGTATGCAAGCAATTGAGAATTCTGTCTCTGTCCTCCAAATGCAGAAAATGGGCAGAGTGAGCAGTTTATGCCCTATTCACGTTTTAATTGGAGGTGGGAGAAAGGCACTTCAGTGTCTTCCACACCTGGGCAACCCCCAATTTCCTCGTTACAGCGTTGATTACACCCCTAGATAATTCTGGGGATGCCAGTGCAACGCTGCACACATCGACGTTTATTCCAGCTCTTATTCATGTAAAAGCACGAGCGAGTCTGTGTTTATACTAAGGAACAGTGGAAAGACCAGTGGAGAAAGTAGCATTTGTATAGATTTCTGTTGATGGACCTAGTTCTGCTTTGTCCCTATGTTACTTAGATGCCAGCTGAGATTATTCTGTCCCCTAATATCTACCTAATAGTGATTGATGCAAAACTCTTTTTGCCAGATTGAGCAAAACGTAATGTCCTTCCTACAGACCACCTTCTAGTTTCGTGATCACCTCTGACTTTGGCTTTTTATTCTGTGAATGTGTTCAGTTTAAGACTAACAACCACCGCTAGACCATATACCCCTTTTGTGCAAATTAGAAAGAGTCACCCCTTCCTTGGGTCGCTTACATCTATCAGAAAATTGTCATAATATAGTGATTTTTTAAAGAACAAGACACTTACAGCATGTACTAGAAAATTATAAGTGCAAAAGTTAATGATACCTAGGATGTGAATCACCCCTCCACACACACACGTACACATGTGCATGACCGAGATGACGATGCATGAGTCCCTGAAACAGCATCTTGCCTTTCTGCTCAAGCTGTCTGTGTATAGCACATTAGATGGAACTTGGATCACAGTATTTTTTGTTTATTTAATTTTCACCAAAAAGACTTACGCAAAGCTCTGGTGTATACGGAAGATTTTATGAAAGTTTTGACAGAGGGGAACAAGCTAAAATTCAACTATAGCTTGATTATATTGTAATATATGTAATATATATTGTAATATATTTACAAATGCATTTCAACCCGGATTTTCTTACTTTGCTCTTAGCATCCCCATTTTGCAAATGAGAAAATGGAAACTCTGAGGGCTTAAGTCCTTGGTAACAAGGAGTAGAGCTAGGAGTACCTGACTCTAGTGTCAAGATTCCAGTGGTCGTGATACCAGGCTGGCACGTGAGTGAGTAGAAAGTACAGATGAAACGCCGTAGGAGATAGTCTAGTACTAACAACTGCGCAGGCCTGGGAATTAGGAGACTCCGTTTGCAGGGCTGAGCACTCCACGTAGCTCTGTGCCCTGAGGCAGGTCACTCTCTCTCTACAAGAATATTTACAAGAATAGGCTTGTAAATATTCTTGTTCCGCAAATTCCCTAGGCCACATTGCCTGGTCCTCTGTCTGGTGCGTTGTCTATCTGGCACCTGTCCCAAGACATTAGTTACTGAAAATCAAATATGAAACATGTTGCTCACTTATCTGAGGATACCTAATTTTAAAAAGGGAAAGGATAATGTAGAATGTCAGTTGAATAAAAAAAAATAATAATAGATGTAGTGCCGTGGCTATAATGGCATAAAGACATGAGTAGTAAGTTTGTAGATCCCTTGTTATTGAGAAATAAAATGCTGTGTTTTCTCTTAGGATGTGATAAGCATCTGAATATTTCTCAAATAAAATTATAGAAGATGTATGTAGAAAACTACATGTTGAATAGCTTCTACTGTGGGCAAGTAGCAAGAAAGGGATTCTTTAGAAAACACTCATGCTAGAACAGTAAAAAACAAACAAAAAAAATTGTTGACTTTTGCTTTACCCCTGTCCTCCCAAATCAAACTGCATAAGTACAAAAATCTTTTCAGCTCCTGCCAAAAAAGTAGTATCTTCAGGCTATACAGTAGCTGATTTACAGTTGAACACGGTGACCAAGTTAAAGAATGAAGTATGGGTAAAAGACAGTAAAGCACTAGGAAGAAAATTAATTGGAAATGTAGGGAGAAACCAGCATGTCCACCTGTGAGGAGGACATCATTTGATCAGCAGTGGCTGAGTTCTCTGTGGCTTTGAGGTATTAGGGGTCAAGGACTGGGGGAAGCTTAGTTTAACACTTGAGAGCACTTAATAATGACTTTGGGTGCAGAATCAGCACCGAGGGTGTCCAAAGCATCGACACAGGATGTGTCCACGAGCACAGTGGATTGACGGATGATTAACAAAGGTGATGCCAGTGTTTCCCTTGCCCGTGTGCCATTTACATGGGAAGCTTAACTTGGAATCCCCAAGAAAGCAAAACTGTTAAAACAATTGATGCATTTCAGTGCAGAAGGGAGGCGCCAAAAACTGTGATAAAAGAAGGGAAAGCCATGTTTCTCTAAGAGCAGGAAGTGGGGGTATCTGAGTGAGTGACAGCCAAGCAAAAGTTTTAAAGGGACTAATGCCCAATTTATCAAGATGTGTACTTCTACCAAGGGAACCACACTGGATCATGGGAAATATCTGAAGGTAGGACTGTTCATTCTGTAAGACTGTAATGAGTTGATAACCTCTTTGAGCTAGTGAAACAGATACAGACCTTTCCATCAAAGACTTCATAGATTCCCTCCCTTTTGCCTAATTAAATTCTGTATGGAGCATAAGCATCACTTCCTTAGGCTCCACCTCGTGCCCTGAGCTCTTACAGCCCCACATTTCTCCTCCATAGCATTCACTTCCATGTCCTATTGCACATTCACTTGTAGGCATGTTTGATTCATGTTTGCATTCCTGATTAGCCAGAAGCACTGTGAAGGCAGAACGATTTTCTCTCTTTTTTATCCCTAGTGTCTAACACGGAGCCTAACACACAGTAGTTATTCAATAAATACTAGTGGAATGAGAGATAAGCAAATGAGTTTAAATCAGAGCCAACTAGGATGGTTAACTCTGAGAGGAGATGGGTATCCTGCAGACACAATTATATTTTGCTGGTGAGAGCACCACTGTCACCTTCATTGTGCCTGACATAGTTCTAAGTGTCTCTACTCAACCCCAAAACCCTACTCCCTGGGAATTTAATTAACAAGAACCACAGAGTCAGCACTTGGTAATCATCTGAGCACCTACAAAGGACCCCGAGCTTTGGACTCACGTAGACCTGAGTTGAGACTCTGGCTCTGCCACTTACTAGTCATGTGATCGGCAGCAAATCACCTACCCTCTTGGATGCTCACTTGCCTTATCTGTAAAAGAAAAATCAGAATACATTCATTTCGTAAGGCTTTCTGTGAAGTTTGGTAAGCAAACCAAGGTGCAGGCACATAGAGACATTTAATTATCCTCATTCAGGGGAACCTTTGGAGAGTTTAAGATGGAGTCAGCGACATGGCACAGAAAGAAGAGACCAAACAGTAAAAATGACAGTGCAGTGAATTGTAACTCATTTGTTTAGTAGTTAATTGTGTCCTGCACAGATGTGTAAGATTCATAACCTAGGGATAAACTTTGTTTCGTTTACTACCATGTGCACAGGGCTTGGTACACAGTAGGTCATTAATAAACATTGGATGGATGCATAAGTAAATTCCCAGGTAGGACATTATGACTTGCCAAACTATGTTCTGGTTAAAGTACTTAATGGTCTACACGAGAGTACTAGTTAAAATACCAGGTAGAGCACTTCATAGGCTACACTAGAGTTCAGACCATCAAGCTTTGGTTAGCACAAGAAAGGGTGATGGCATTCTAGGGAAAAAGGGTGGGGGAGATGATGAAGTGCAAATGCTGTGACAAGAAAGAAAGCCTAATACTGTGGACTTCCATGGCATCATGGCCATAGGTACTTTTTTTTTTTAATTAGATTTTTTTTTAATTTTTCAATTTTGTTTTAGTTATTTTTTTAAACAACAGGTTCTTATTAGTCATCAGTTTTATACACCTCAGTGTATACATGTCAATCCCAATTGCCCAATTCATCACACCCGCACCCCCACCCCCCCGCGGCTTTCCCCCCTTGGTGTCCGTACGTTTGTTCTCTACATCTGTGTCTCAACTTCTGCCCTGCAAACCGGTTCATCTGTACCATTTTTCTAGGTTCCACATATATGCATTAATATACGATATTTGTTTTTCTCTTTCTGACTTCCTTCACTCTGTATGACAGTCTCTAGATCCATCCACGTCTCAACAAATGACCCAATTTCATTCCTTTTTGTGGCTGAGTAATATTCCATTGTATATATGTACCACATCTTTATCCATTCGTCTGTCAATGGGCATTTAGGTTACTTCCATGACCTGGCTACTGTAAACAGTGCTGCAGTGAACATTGGGGTGCATGTGTCTTTTTGAATTATGGTTTTCTCTGGGTATATGCCCAGTACTGGGATTGCTGGACCATATGGTAATTCTATTTTTAGTTTGTTACAGAACCTCCATACTGTTCTCCATAGTGGCTGTATCAATTTACATTCCCACCAACAGTGCAAGAGGGTTCCCTTTTCTCCACACCCTCTCCAGCATTTGTTGTTTGTAGATTTTCTGATGATACCCATTCTAACTGGTGTGAGGGGATACCTCTTTGTAGTTTTGATTTGCATTTCTCTAATAATTAGTGATGTTGAGCACCTTTTCATGTGCTTCTTGGCCATCTGTATGTCTGCTTTGGAAAAATGTCTATTTAGGTCTTCTGCCCATTTTTGGATTGGGTTGTTTGTTTCTTTAATACTGAACTGCATCAGCTGTTTATATACTTTGGAGATTAATCCTTTGTCCATTGACTCGTTTGCAAATATTTTCTCCCATTCTGAGGGTCATCTTTTCGTCTTGTTTATGGTTTCCTTTGCTGTGCAAAAGGCTTGAAGCTTTATTAGGTCCCATTTCTTTATTTTTGTTTTTATTTCCATTACTCTAGGAGGTGGATCAAAAATGATCTTGCTGTGATTTATGTCAAACAGTGTTCTGCCTATGTTTTCCTCTAAGAGTTTTATAGTGTCCTATCTTACATATAGGTCTCGAATCCATTTTGAGTTTATTTTTGTGTATGGTGTTAGGGAGTGTTCTAATTAGATTCTTTCACATGTAGCTGTCCAGTTTTCCCAGCACCACTTACTGAAGAGACTGTCTTTTCTCCATTGTATATCCTTGCCTCCTTTGTCGTAGATTAGTTGACCATAGGTGTGTGGGTTTATCTCTGTGCTTTCTATCTTGTTCCATTGATCTGTGTTTCTGTTTTTGTGCCAGTACCATATTGTCTTGATTACTGTAGCTTTGTAGTATAGTCTGAAGTCAGGGAGTCTGATTCCTCCCACTCTGTTTTTTTCCCTCAAGACTGCTTTGGCTATTTGGGGTGTTTTGTGTCTCCCTACAAATTTTAAGATTTTTTTGTTCTAGTTCTATAAAATATGCCATTGGTAATTTGATAGGGATTGCATTGACTCTGTAGATTGCTTTGGGTAGTAGAGTCATTTTCACAATATTGATTCTTCCAATCCAAGAACATGCTATATCTCTCCATCTGTTGGTATCATCTTTAATTTCTTTCATCAGTGTCTTATAGTTTTCTGCATACAGGTCTTTTGTCTTCCTAGGTAGGTTTATTCCTAGGTATTTTATTCTTTTTGTTGCAATGGTAAATGGAAGTGTTCCCTTAATTTCTCTTTAAGATTTTTCATCATTAGTGCGTAGGAATGCAAGAGATTTCTGTGCATTAATTTTGTATCCTGCAACTTTACCAAATTCATTGATTAGCTCTAGTAGTTTTCTGGTGGCACCTTCAGGATTCTCTATGTATAGTATCATGTCATCTGCAAACAGTGACAGTTTTACTTCTTCTTTTCCAATTTGTATTCCTTTCATTTCTTTTTCTTCTCTGATTGCCGTGTCTAGGACTTCCACAACTATGTTGAATAATAGTGGTGAGAGTGGACATCCTTGTCGTGTTCCTGATCTTAGGGGAAGTGCTTTTAGTTTTTCACCATTGAGAATGATGTTTGCTGTGGGTTTGTCATATATGGCCTTTATTATGTTGAGGTAGGTTCCCTCTACATCCACTTGCTGGAGAATTTTTATCATAAATTGGTGTTGAATTTTGTCAAAAGCTTTTTCTGCATCTAGTGAGATGATCATATGGTTTTTACTTCAATTTGTTAATATGGTGTATCACATTGATTAATTTGCGTATATTGAAGAATCCTTGCATCCCTGGGATAAATCTCACTTGACCATGGTGTATGATCCTTTTAATGTTTTGTTGGGTTCTGTTTGCTAGTATTTTGTTGAGGATTTTTGCATTTATATTCATGAGTGATATTGGTCTGTAATTTTCTTTTTTTCTCGTATCTTTGTCTCGTTTTGGTATCAGGGTAATGGTGGCCTCATAGAATCAGCTTGGGAGTGTTCCTTCCTCTGCAGTTTTTTGGAAGACTTTGAGAAGGATGGGTGTTAGTGCTTCTCTAAATGTTTGATAGAATTCACCTGTGAAGCCATCTGATCCTGGACTTTTGTTTGTTGGAAGATTTTTTTACCACAGTTTCAATTTCATTAGTTGAGCTTGGTCTGTTCATATTTGCTATTTCTTCCTGGTTCAGTCTCGGAAGGTTATACCTTTCTAAGAATTTGTCCATTTCTTCTACGCTGTCCATTTTATTGGCATAGAGTTGCTTGTAGTAGTCTTTTAGGATGCTTCGTATTCCTGCGGTGTCTGTTGTAAGTTCTCCTTTTTCATTTCTAATTTTATTGATTTGAATCCTCTCCCTCTTTTTCTTGATGAGTCTGGCTAATGGTTTATCAATTTTTTTTATCTTCTTAAAGGACCAGCTTTTAGTTTTATTGATCTTTGCTATTGTTTTCTTTGTTTCTATTTTATTTATTTCTGCTCTCATCTTTATGATTTCTTTCCTTCTACTGACTTTGGGTTTTCTTTCTTCTTCTTTCTCTAGTTGTTTTAAGTGTAGAGTTAGGTTGTTTATTTGAGATTTTTCTTCTTTCTTGAGGTAGGCCTGAATAGCTATAAACTTCCCTCTTAGAACTGCTTTTGCTACATCCCATAGGTTTTGGATCATCGTGTTTTCATTGTCATTTGTCTCCAGGTATTTTTTGATGCCCCCTTTGATTTCTTCAGTGATCTCTTGGTTATTTAGTAACATATTGTTTAGCCTCCATGTGTTTGTGTTTTTTACCTTTTTTTCCCTGTAATTGATTTCTAATCTTGTAGTGTTGTGGTCCCAAAAGATGCTTGGTATGATTTCAATTTTCTTAAATTTACTGAGGCTTGATTTGTGACCCACGATGTGATCTATCCTGGAGAATTTCCGTGCACACTTGAGAAGAAAGTGTTATCTGCTGGTTTTGGATGGAATGTCCTATAAATATCAATTAAATCTGTCTGGTCTACTGTGTCATTTAAAGCTTGTTTCCTTATTTATTTTCATTTTGGATGATCTGTCCATTGGTGTACATGAGGTGTTAAAGTCCCCCACTATTATTGTGTTACTGTTGATTTCCTCTTTTATAGCTGTTAGCAGTTGCCTTATGTATTGAGGTGCTCCTATGTTGAGTGCATATATATTTATAATTGTTATATCTTCTTCTTGGATTGATCCCTTGATCATTATGTAGTGTCCTTCCTTGTCTCTTGTAACATTCTTTATTTTAAAGTCGATTTTATCTGATATGAGTATTTATTGCTACTCCAGCTCTCTTTGGATTTCCATTTGCATGGAATATCTTTTTCCATCCCCTCACTTTCAGTCTGTATGTTTCCCTAGGTCTCTTGTAGACAGCATATATATGGGTCTTGTTTTTGTATCCATTCAGCAAGCCTGTGTCTTTTGGTTTGAGCATTTAATCCATTCACGTTTAAGGTAATTATTGATATGTATGTCCCTATGACCATTTCCTTTATTGTTTTGGGTTTGTTTTTGTAGGTCCTTTTCTTCTCTTGTGTTTCCCACTTAGAAAAGTTCCTTTAGCATTTGTTGTAGAGCTGGTTTGGCGGTGCTGAATTCTCTTAGCTTTTGCTTTTCCGTAAAGTTTTTGATTTCTCCATCGAATCTGAATGAGATCCTGGCTGGGTAGAGTAATCTTGGTTGTAGTTTCTTCCCTTTCATCACTTTAAGTATGTCATGCTACTCCCTTCTGGCTTGTAGAGTTTCTGCTGAGAAATCAGCTGTTAACCTTATTGGGAGTTCCCTTGTATGTTATTTGTCGTTCCCTTGCTGCTTTCAATAATTTTTCTTTGTCTTTAATTTTTGCCAACTTGATTACTATGTGTCTCGGCATGTTTCTCCTTGGGTTTATCCTGTATGAGACTCTCTGCATTTCCTGGACTTGGGTGACTATTTCCTTTCCCATGTTAGAGAAGTTTTCGACTATTATCTCTTCAAGTATTTTCCCTGGTCCTTTCTCTCTCTCTTCTCCTTCTGGGACCCCTATAATGTGAATGTTGCTGCATTTAATGTTGGCCCAGAGGTCTCTTAGTCTGTCTGCATTTCTTTTCATTATTTTTTCTTTATTCTGTTCCGCAGCAGTGAATTCCACCATTCTGTCTTGCAGGTCACTTCTCCGTTCTTCTGCCTCAGGTATTCTGCTGTTGATTCCTTCTAGTGTAGTTCTCATTTCAGTTATTGTATTGTTCGTCTCTGTGTGTTTTTTCTTTAATTCTTATAGGTCTTTGTTAAACATTTCTTGCATCTTCTCGATCTTTGCCTCCATTCCTTTTCTGAGGTCCTGGATCATCTTCACTATCATTATTCTGAATTCTTTTTCTGGAAGGTTGCCTATCTCCACTTCATTTAGTTGTTTTTCTGGGGTTTTATCTTGTTCCTTCATCTGGTACATAGCCCTCTGCCTTTTCATCTTGTCTATCTTTCTGTGAATGTGTTTTTTGTTCCACAGGCTGCAGAATTGTAGTTCTTCTTGCTTCTGCTGCCATAGGTACTTTTGATGGGGACTAAATAGTCTTTCATGTCCTGACCTCTATTTTGTCTTCCTGCCCTATAGACTCCAGCTAAGGTAAATTATTTCCACTTTCTCAAATTCTTTCTCTGCTCACTTGATCTTTCAATAATCCTCTGCCTGGAACCCTTCTGTATCCTCCTTTTGCATAACTGTTCCTTATTCTTTGGGTCTGAGTTTAGGCATCATCTCCTCCTGTAAGGCTTCTCTGAACCCTCAAACTAGTTTGTCTTTAGTACAATCATAGTAATTATTCCTCTGCATTGTGTTTCCTTGCCGAGACATTCCTTTCCCCCTGGTAGGCTGAGGAAAGACAGGGACAGTCCATGCCTCCTTCACACTCACCAGCCCCTGGCACACAGTGGTATTTAATGAATGAATAATATCACTTTAAGATGTAAAGCCTAAAAGAATCGTAGAGAAATGTGTCACTAGAGAAATAGGAAGCTTGTAGGGCACAATTGGGGCTTAAGGCTGAATAATTGGAGTTTTTAATTTTCTTTGAAGTAATTAAGAGCCAGATGAATAAAAATCCCCAGGAAGCAATAGAACAGGGTGCAAAAGAGAGGAGGCGGGGCTACCGTGGATGGCATCTCAAGAGAACAAAAAGTGAAAAGACAGACACGCACAGGGACCAGAAGGAAGTAAAGGAGCTGACAAAGGAGTTAAGTTACAGAAGCCAAGAAGGACAAAGAAAATGTTTCTCAAAGGAGTGGATGTGGTCAAACCCTGCAAGTGGAATTTTGAAAAGCCCTTAAAACAGAGGGCAGATGCTGAAAGGAAGTAGGTAGGGACACCTGTTCTGGCGCTCCAGCGGGGAGAAGGTGGGCTGGATAAGAACTCACATGGGCTACTTGGCCAAGCACAGCTGTCATCAAAACAAGTTAGAACTGTGCCTGTGAAAGGCAATGAAAATTGAGAGATGGAAGATGGCAGAGGAAAAACTGAGGGAGGTAGATGTGACGTGGAAAGTCATTGGTGTTATTCTGTTTTGTTTCTAAATCTTCTTTGTTCCTAGGCCACTCTGCTGCAGGGAAATGGGCTTAGGCACAGTGCTGTGTAGGATTCTTTAGCAGGTTCCCAAGCACTTGATTAAGCATACCATGGAATAGTTGGAGAGGACTGAAAAGGGCCATCTTGAATATCTTTGCTTTGCTTTGCTCTGTAGCTCCTAGGGATTTCACTATTTCAGCATCCACAGAACCTCCAGCTTGCTTATGTGCTGCCTTGGACCCATTCCTAAGTTTCCTTCGTGTACGCATGCCTTATCAAGAAGGTTATATAGTACAATTGGGAAGACAACAACGGAGATACTGTCATTTCCTTTAGTGTCTTGGCAGTAACCTCTATCCAACAGCAGCTACTTAACATATGTTTATTGAAGTGAAGTCACGCTGGGCTGATGTCCTTTGATGACACAGGGCTTGCCTTGCCATTTGAACTTAGGTTTGTCTAAATCCAAAGACCCACTAAGCTAGACTGTTCCTCATATGGTCCACTTTTCTCTCAGCACCTTCATAAGGCACGTGACCAGAGAATGTTAGGACCCTAATAGTTACCTACACGGCACTGCTTTCCTACCTTTTCCCTCATTTGCCCTCCAGTCCTGATAGAAGCCAGGGTTGTTGGTGTAATTAGCAGAGACACCGCCTCAGGTGGAGCAGAGCCCTGATGGCCCTGATGGATAGTCCCTCTAGGCAGGCTAGTATCTAATACACCGTGGGTCCCAGCCTTCATACTGGAACAGGATCCCTGCTGAACACAGAACAGCCACACCTTGGTACAAAGTTTTCCCCAGTTGCTAACAAGATGGTAAATGTCCAGGGGACAAAGCTGTGGCTGATGGTTAAATTTGCTTTAGATTCATCTAATGATTTGATCATGGTGCTTCAAGGTCACCAGTTTCACTCCTTTGGGTAATTGGGGATGGTTCTGCTTGAATCCCTGATCCACTTTGCTTTGGGGAATTCTATGGGCAAAGCCAAAGCCACAGGGAGTTTGATCTTGAGGACTTCCCAAGGCCAGTCCTTAAAACTGACCATTTCTCCTTCTCATTGTGAGCCTCTGTCAGGATTTCACAACTGTGGCTGTGATTTATTATATTGTCTGATTTCCTCCGGGGGCAATCCATTTTTCAAAGCTATCCCATTGCTGGAGCATCTCTTCACACAGTGGCCGTCCATCAGGGGCACCTGCTCCAGCAATCAGCAGCTCCAGAGACACTCACACCTCACCGGACAATGCAACAATTCCCTCGGGACCTGGCACACCGACAAATAATGGATTTAGAGAAATACACTAATGTGACAAAGTGAGAAGGCAGATTAATAGAAAAGGTAGGGCAGGCCAGAGGCTGAGGAAGATGGTGACAAAATTCCAGAAAGCTAAGCCCCACGGTAGTAACAGTTGATATGGCTGTAGCATCTCAGTGTTCCCCTCCCACCCAACCAGAGGAGCTGGCATTTTGAGCAAATGGAGGGTCTCCACGAGTGAGACATGGTCTCTGTTCTGGATTGAGGCAGTCTGGAGATCAGAATTATAAAGACACACATTCAAGTGGAACAGACTTTCCTTTGCATCTTTTCATTCCCTGTGCTTTTCTTTTCCACTTTGAAAACGATTTAGTAAGCGTCATGAAACAGAACATAGAGAAGGAGGGAGCGGAGCTAGTGACTGGAGGTAGAAAATTCAGCGTTCTGTCACTGAACTGAAGAGCAATCGGAGACTCTCTTTCCTCAACTTTGAATGAACCCAAAATGTCACTGTTAGCAAAGTTGCACAGTGACGAGGAGACAGCAGATAATGTGCCTGGTAAAATAGGCAGCCTCAGCCAGGAAAATATACAGCACTTCCATTCACTGACCCTCCTTTCCCTCTGCATCGGCTGATGACATAAATTGCTATTCTCTGACAAGTTGTGCTGTTAGGAACTAAAGCCTGCTTCCAGCACCAGGGAAACGTGCCATTCGCCTAGTGCCTGTGACTGACTGTCAGTCATGCTTCTCCCAGGCTGATCACTGTGTTGCTGCCTGCTGGAGAGAGGAGAGGTGATACCCACCATCATCACGGGACTAATTCCCAGATATGTACTTTATGCTAAGCACATCAGTGACCAGAAGAGAGGGAGAGATTCACCCACTATAGGATGCTGGAGGAGTTATGCTGACATCTACTCCCACCGCTTCCTGATGCCCCCCCACCGCACCCCCCACACACACCCCTCCCATCTTGTTGCAGAACAGGAAGAACTGCAGAACGCTTCAACATTGAATTGCCTTGATAATTATTTTTCAACGCTTGTTATTTTTAGCAGAGTGGCTGGCCCGTGTAAATAGTTGGTATTTAAATCTATGCTGAATGAAAAGGCGATCTAATGGATTTTATCTACATAGATTTATTAACTAACATAGTCAAAGGAGTCACTGGTGGTAATGGATTTTCATAGATATTAGCTTATTTGATCTTTACAGCAAAAGCAGTACCTACTGTACCTGTCCTCTTACGTAGGGTTCTCCAGCAGTAAACAAGAGAAACACATTCTGCCTTATTTACCTAAAAGAGGGTTTTTTGGAAAGGATTTCAAGAAGCTTCCAAAATCAACAGAAGGCTAGAAAGTGAGGCCCAAAGACAAGAAAAACTAAGGTGGTGTTAGAAGGCCAGGAAGTAGCAATCCTGGGAACTGGAAGAGTAGGATCAGGAAGCCACTACTAGGATGGACAAACTCCACCTGGTTTCCACCTCTTTGTCCTTCTGCTTAAGAGGCATATTCCAGGCAGGCATGCCCAGTTGTCCTCGTCTCCATGCCCACCCCTTGTCTCAGGGAGTGTGGGCCCCAGATCCATTGAACTGTATGCAGTGAGAAGAAAATCCCAAAAGGAACTCAAGGTTCTGTGAGGAAAGGAAAATGGATTCTGGGAAGCCAAGCCAGCCTATCAGTTCTACCATATTCCTTTACAGGTAGAAACACCGAAGCTCAGAGTTTGTTTTTCTTTCAAAATCACACATATGGTGCTTCAAAACATGACTCACATTTGGATTTTCTATCTATTCTCAAATACTACATCCTTTCCTTCATAACACAGTCATACAATATGTTCATTTAGACCTCAAAACAAGGCACTAAATGCAATGCAGTATCCTACATTGGCTCCTGAATAGAAAAAGGACATGGGGAGAAATTGGCAAAACCAAAGACCATAGTTCAGTTAACTGTATGGAACCGATGTTAATTTCTTAGTCTCGACACTGTGGTTATGTAAGATGTCGATACTAGGGGAAGGTGTCTGAAGGGTATACAGGAAGTATCTGTACTATTTTCACAACTTTTCTTGAAATCTAAAATTAGTCCACCAAATATAAAGTGTTTTTAAAATGTCAGGCATATATCTCTCCTCAGCTTCTTTGGGACAAAATGACACACATTTATTGATAGCCTTCTGGATTCAGGGTACGGTAGAATTCCCCAGGCTCTCAAAATCTCAGCCTCTGTACCAAAGGAAGAAATCGTCCAGGAAGAGCAGTAACCATCCCAGAAAGGAATTTGAGGGACAGGCATCATATTCAGAAAGCTCAGAAGAGGCAAGGAAATTTGAGGGCAGAGTTATGGGAAAGGTGGTATTTGATTTGGTCATGAAGGGATGGTGAAATCTGGCTCTCCAAGGAGAGGGAAGTGTGAAGCATAATCCCTAGATGAAAGAGAGAATGAGACTGAAATGGGGGATGAAGTAGGCACATGGAAGGCCCCACCATCCAGACCGAGAATTTGGGGTTTCCTCCTCTCTGTTGGCAGTTGGTTGAAGTCCTCAGAGCTGTTTTTGGAAAGGATACTCCAACTTGATGTGTAGGAGAGATTCTGAGTAGAGAAGCAGTGGGTAGGAAATATGGTGGGAAGATGATTCAAAACTCAAGAGATAATTCAAATCAATTCCATGTCTAGCAGGGAGAGGGAAGGGGCAAAATAGGGGAAGGGGATTAAGAGATACAAACTACCATGTATAAAATAAATAAGTAATAAGGGTATATTGTACAGCACAGGGAAATATAACCATTATTTTGTAATAACTTTAAATGAAATATCTATAAAAATACTGAATTACTGTTGTACACCTGAAACTCATAGAATGTTGTAAATCAACTGTACTTCAATTTAAAAGTCATCAAACTAAAAAAAAAAAAAAAAAAATCAGTTCTGTGCCTTAAGCATCGGAAATAGTCACCACTGAAAGCTTTCCCTTGTCCAAATATCCAGAACTATCTCATAGAGGCACCAAACACTTGCTGTTCTTCATGGCAGCCTGGAGAAGCAAACTGGATGTGGAAGTTGGCTCATTGCTTGTAGTTGTCTGTGATATCTCAGTAAAAGATTGCCATCCCTTTCATCATATCAAACAGCTGTTATCATGTTCAGAATATAATTTTCATATTTTAAAAAGATGACATTCTTATGTAAATGCATATTTAAAACATACTATCTGCCAGGCATGGTCCTAAATGCTTTACAAATTCACTTAGTCTTCCTATTTCTCCCTCTTGTGAAGTTAGTACTGTATTAATCCTGTACTACAGATGATGGGACCAAGGAACAGGGAGGTGAGGTAACTAACCTAAGGTCAGAGAGCTAGTAAAGGGTAGAGCTGAGATTCCAACCCAGGCAGCCTGGCTTGAGACCTTGCTCTTAATCAGCACCCTCTTTTGTTTTTGTTTTATTATTTAAAAATTGTGATTAAAAAAAAACAGATGATGCTGAAATAGCAGTGGGGCTAGAGAGGGGGGATGAATGAGATAGGTGTGTATAGAGAGGACTGACAGGATGGCAACTCCTTGAATACAGCTGGGGATAAAGGAAAGAATACTAAAAGTTGATTCCA
This sequence comes from Platanista minor, assembly GCA_004363435.1. Lineage (NCBI taxonomy): Eukaryota > Metazoa > Chordata > Mammalia > Artiodactyla > Platanistidae > Platanista > Platanista minor. The sequence goes on from RJWK010042310.1 coordinate 16,915, forward strand.
AGCATATGAGCCTTGCCACTGGAAGTCTTTCTGAGAAATGAAGAAAAAAGAGATTTTTTTCTCTTTTTTCTCAGGGGGATGAGAGGGGGGTGGCAAAAGATAAGCTTGCGTTTATGTGTTGGTAAGTTATTTACATAGAGATGCACAGCAAGCATTTATACTTGTGAGAATGCTGCTCAGATACGAAAGCCATCTGCTTCGTCGTGACAGTTGATGCCACCAGAGTAAGAGTTATTGTCAGGAAAACAATTATAAATAGAAGACATGGCCAAGTCATTAGTAAATGCCTACTTTTACAAGGAAGAAGAAGAGCCTGCAATAAATCGAGATAGCGAGAAATTTCCGAAGCACAGGAAGGAGAAAATACGTGTTTACTGTGGGGAAGAAAATGCCAAGCAAAGTGAAGATCAAGAACGGTACCCCGCAGGGCTTCCCTGGTGGCGCAGTGGTTGGGAGTCCGCCTGCCGATGCAGGGGACGCGGGTTCGTGCCCCGGTCCGGGAGGATCCCACATGCCGCGGAGCGGCTGGGCCCGTGAGCCGTGGCCGCTGAGCCTGCGCGTCCGGAGCGTGCGCTCCGCCACGGGAGAGGCCACGACAGCGAGAGGCCCGCGTACCGCCAAAAGTCAGAAGGTTAAGGACGTGGCAGGATACTATACTCTTCGAAGGTCACGTTTGGACCCAAATTGCCATTATCGACAGACAAGAACTGTACTCTTGGCCAGGTACATGTGACTATTTAAATTAAAATTAACTAAAATTAAAAATTCAGTTCCTCAGTCACATGAAGCACATTTCAAGTACTCAGTAGCTACATATGGCTGCTCTGTTGGACCACACAGACAGAGAGCATTCCCATCGTGGCAGGAAGTCCTATTGCACAGAGTTGAGCTAAAGTAAGGGTCAGGAAGCTTTCTGTAAAGGGTCAGATAGGAAACATTTTAGGCTTTGCCGGGCCACATGGTCTCTGTCACCATTATGGAACCCTGCCATTATCGCTTGAAAACAGCCATAGAAAGTTTGAGAACAAATGGGTTCCCCAAAAAAACATTATTGTTGGACAGTGATATCTGAATTTCATATGATTTTCACTTCATTAAATGTTACTCTTCTTTAGCTTTCATTTTAACCATTTAAAACTTAAAACCCATTCTTAGCCTGTGTGCCACACAAACACAGATGTCAAGTCAGATTTGAGCAGTGGGCTGCAGTTTACTGACGTCTAGACTAGACCTCTGTGGATCTCAGCAACAGAAGCAGAACGTGCCTGAGCATCTGTGTGTGCTAAATGGACTGGACAAGAATAAAAGGAGAAAATGAATACATGTTAGCACTGAGCTTCATCTGCTCCTCATCATCCATATAGATAATGCAGGTCACATAAAAGTACACATCAAAATTACATGAGCTGTGTTAGACTGTTAAAAGGGAGGCTGTTAATATATAATGATGAAAAGGAAATTTTGATATGTGGAGTTGACATTAATATGCTAGAATCTCAACTTGTGACTAGGTAACTAGATTTGTAGCTATATGAAAATCAAATGAGATGCTCACTGTAAAAAAAATTCCCATATTCAGCCCAATTTCCTGAAATATCAATATTTGCAATCCTGAACACTAATCATCCCAAGACTCTACAAGGTCCTCAAAGAAAATGCAGCTAAGTGCAATAATGACCTTCCTGGTTTACCAGACATTGGTGGTAAACAGTTTTCTTCTTATTTACCAACTTCCTAATTGACAGTAGCTGCCCAGAGTCCTGAGATGAGGAGTCTCATGATTGACTATTAATGTCTGCATGGGTGAGAGTGTGGGAACACATGGTACAAGTGCTAGAAATTTGCTCTCCCTGTATGTGCAGTGTGATACAATGGCGGTGGGGGGGGGGGATTAGATTTTGAACCACATGAAGATCTGATTCCACTATACATGGGCTTTTATTTTTTACCTTTCATTATGGAATATTTTAAACATATACAAACAAGAGAATGGTATAATGAGCCCCCCATGTACCTATCACCCAGCTTCAACAATTATCAACTCATAGCCAATCTTCACTTTCCTTTCCCCACATTATTAAGAAGGAAATCCCAGACATCATAGCATTCACAAGCCATTTTTGGAACAGTTTCTGACCCTTCCTAGGATGCCTCTGTTTTTATACAATAAACACTTTTAAATTGTTCGGTGTTTTTTTCAGCGTGCAATACTAAGGCACAGTCAGACTGAGCTCTTTTTTTTTGCGGTACGCGGGCCTCTCACTGTCATGGCCTCTCCCGTTGCGGAGCACAGGCTCCG
>RJWK010042311.1:0-19215 GCA_004363435.1 Platanista minor
ATATATATATATATATATATATATATATATATATATATATATATCACCATATCCGCTCCCTCTTGCAACTCCCTCCCACCCTCCCTATCCCACCCCTGTAGGTGGTGACAAAGCACCGAAGTGATCTCCCTGTGCTATGCAGCTGCTTCCTACTAGCTATCTATTTTACATTTGGTAGTGTATATATGTCCATGCTGCTCTCTCACTTCATCCCAGCTCACTCTTGGCCCTCCACATGCCCTCAAGTCCATTCTCTACATCTGTGTCTTTATTCCTGTCCTGCCCCTAGGTTCATAAGAACTTTTTTATATATATATATATATTCCATGTATATGAGTTAACATACGGTATTTGTTTTAATCTTTCTGACTTACTTCACTCTGTATGACAGACTCTAAGTCCTTCCACCTCACAACAAATAACTCAGTTTCTTTACTTTTTATGGCTGAGTAATATTCCTTTCTATAGAATATGTAATACTCCACATCTTCTTTATCCATTCATCTGTGGATGCTACCATATCCTGGCTATTGTAAATAGTGCTGCAATGAACACTGTGATACATGTATCCTTTTGAATTATGTTTTTCTCAGGGTTTATGCCAAGTAGTGGGATTGCTGGGTCATATGGTAGTTCTATTTTTAGCATTTTAAGAAACCTCCATGCTGTTCTCCATAGTGGCTGTATAAATTTGCATTCCAACCAACAGTACAAGAGGAATCCCTTTTCTCCACACCCTCTCCAGAATTTATTGTTTGTAGATTTTTTTGATGATGGCCATTCTGACCCATGTGAGGTGATACCTCATTCTGGCTTTGATAGTATTTTCTCTAATAATTTGTGATGTTGAGCATCTTTTCATGTGTTTGGTGGCAATTCGTATGACTTCTTTGAAAAAATATCTAGTCTTCTGTCCATTTTTGGATTGGTTTGTTTGTTTACTTTATATTGAGCTGCATGAGCTGTTTTTATCTTTTGGAGATTAATCCTTTGTCAGCTGCTTCTTTTACAAATATTTTCTCCCATTCTGAGGATTGTCTTTTCATCTTGTTTATGGTTTCCATTGCTGTGCAAAATATCTTAAGTTTCATTAGGTCCCATTTATTTATTTCTGTTTTATTTCCATTTATCTAGGAGGTGGTTCAAAAAAGATCTTGCTGTGATTTATGTTACAGAGTGTTCTAACTATGTTTTCCTCTAAGAGTATTATATGTCTGGCCTTACATTTAGGTCCTTAATATATTTTGAGTATATTTTTGTGTATGGTGTTAGGAAGTGTCCCAATTTCATTCTTTTACATGTAGCTATCCAGTTTTCCCAGCACCACTTATTGAATAGGATGTATTTTCTGCATTGTATATTCTTGCCTCCTTTTTCAAAGATAAGTTGACCATATTTATGTTGGTCTATCTCTCGGCTTTCTATCCCTTTTCATAGATTTATATTTTTTTTTGCCAGTACGATACTGTGTTGATTATTGTAGCTTTGTAGTATAGTCTGAGGTAAGGGAGCCTGTTTCTTCCAGCTCCGTTTTTCTTTCTCAAGATTGCTTTGGCTATTGAGGGTCTTTTATGTTTCCAAACAAATTGGGAAACTGTGTTCTAGTTTTGTGAAAAATGCCATCGGTAATTTGATAGGGTTTGCATTGAATCTGTAGATTGCTTTAGATAGTATAGTCATTTTCCCAATGCTGATTCTTCCAATCCAAGAACATGGTATATCTCTCCATGTTTTTGTATCATTTTTAATTTCTTTCATCTGTGTCATATAGTTTTCTTCATACAGGTCTATTGTCTTCTTAGGTTTATTCCTAGGTATTTTATTCATTTTGTTGCAATGGTAAATGGGAGTGTTTCCTTAATTTCCCTTTCAGATTTTTCATCATTAGTGTATAGGAATGCCAGATATTTCTGTGCATTAATTTTGTATCCTGCTACTTTACCAAATTCATTGATTAGCTCTCAAAATTTTCTGGTAGCATCTTTAGGATTCTCTATATATTGTATTATGTCATCTGCAAAAAGTGAAAGTTTTTCTTCTTTTCCAATATGGATTCCTTTAATTTCTTTTTCTTCTCTGATTGCCATGGATAAAACTTCCAAAATTATGTTGAATAATATTGGTGAGAGTGGGCAACCTTGTGTTTTTCCTGATCTTAGAAGAAACGGTTCAGTTTTTCACCATTGAGAGTGATGTTGGCTGTGGGTTTGCCGTATATGGCCTTTATTATTTTGGGGTAGGTTCCCTCTATGTTAATTTCGTGAGAGTTTTTAACATAAAGTTGTGTTGGATGTCGTTGAAAGCTTTTTTGGCATCTATCAAGATTATCATACGGTTTTTATGCTTCAGTTTGTTAATATGGTTTATCAAGTGATTGATTATTGTACATTGAAGAATCCTTGCATTCCTGGAATAAATCCCACTTGATCATGTTGTATGATCCTTTTAATGTGCTGTTGGATTCTGTTTGCTAGTATTTTGTTGAGGATTTTTACATCTATGTTCATCAGTGATATTGGCCTATAGTTGTGTGTGTGTGTGTGTGTGTGACACCTTTGTCTGTTTTTGGCATCAGGGTGATGGTGGCCTCAGAGAATGAGTTTGGGAGTTTTCCCCCCTCTGCTATATTTTGGAAGAGTTTGAGAAAGATAGGTGTTTTCTCTAACTGATAGAATTCACCTCTGAAGCCATCTTGTCCTGGGATTTTGTTTGTTGTAAGATTTTTAATCACAGTTTCATTTTCATTACTGTGATTTGTGTGTTCATATTTGCTATTTCTTCCTGGTTCAGTCTTGGAAGACTGTACTTTTTAAATATTTGTCCATTTCTTCCATGTTGTCCATTTTATTGGCATATAGTAGCTTGCAGTAGACTCTCATGATCATTTGTATATCTGCAGTGTCAGTTTTTACTTCTCCTTTTTCATTTCTAATTCTTTTGATTTGAGTCTGCTCCCTATTTTTCTTGATGAGTCTGGCTAATGATTTATCAATATTGTTTATCTTCTCAAAGAACCAGCTTTTAGTTTTACTCATCTTTGCTATTGTTTCCTTCACTTATTTTTCATTTATTTCTGATCTGATCTTTATGATTTCTTTTCTTCTGCTAATTTTTTGTTGTTTTTCTTCTTTCTCTAATTGCTTTAAGTGTAATGTTAGGTTGTTTTTTTGAGAATTTTCTTGAGTTAGGAATTTATTCCTATAAACTTCTGTCTTAGAACTGCTTTTGCTACGTCCCATAGTTTTTGGGTTGTCGTATTTTCATTGTTATTTGTTTCTAGGTATGTTTTGATTTTCTCTTTGATTCCTTCAGTGATCTCTTGGCTATTCAGTAGTGTATTGTTTAGCCTCCATATGCTTGTAATTTTTACAGTGCTTTTTTTCCTCTAATTGATATCTAGTCTCAAAGCATTGTGGTCGGAAAAAATACTTAATAAGATTTCACTTTTCTTAAGTTTTCTGAGGTTTGATTAGTGATCCAATATATGATTTATCTTGGAGAATATTCCATGTGCACATGAGAAGAAAGTATACTCTGTTGTTTTTGGTTGGAATGTCCTCTATATATCAACTAAGTCTATCTGCTCTAATGTGTCTTTTAAAGCTTGTGTTTCCTTATTTATATTAATTTTGGATGACCTGTCCATTGGTGAAAGTGGGGTTTTAAAGTCCCCTACTACTTCTGTATTTTTGTCAATTTCCCCTTCTATGTCTCTTAACATTCGCATTATATATTGAAGTGCTCCTCTGTTGGGTGAATAAATATTTACAATTGTTATATCTTCTTCTTGGATTGGTCCCTTGATCATTATGTAGTGTCCTTTTTATCTTTTGTAATAGTCTTTATTTTAAAGTCGATTTTGTCTGATATGAGAATTGCTACTCCAGCTTTCTTTTGATTTCCATTTGCATGGAATAAGTTTTTCCATCCCCTCATTTTCACTCTGTAGGTGTCCCTTGGTCTGAACTAGGTCTCTTGTAGACAGCATAAATAAGGATCTTGTTTTTGTATCCATTCAGCCAGTCTGTGTCTTTTGTTGGAGTATTTAATCCATTTACATTTTAAGTAATTATCAATATGCATGTTCATATTACCATTTTCTTAGTTGTTTTGGGTGTATTTTTATAGGTCTTTCCCTTGTCTTGCGTTTCCCACCTAGAGAGGTTCTTTTAGCATTTGTTGTAAAGCTGGTTTGGTGGTGCTGAATTCTCTTAAATTTTGCTTGTCTGTAAAGGTTTTAATTTCTCCGTAGAATCTGAATGAGATCCTTGCTGGGTAGAGTAATCTTGGTTGTAGCTTTTTTCCCTTACATCACTTTAACTATGTCCTGCCACTCCCTTCTGGCTTGCAGAGTTTCTGCTGAAAGATCACCTGTTAACCTTATGGGGATTCCCTTGTATGTTAATTGTTGCTTTTCTGTTGCTGCTTTTAATATTTTTTCTTTGTATTTAATTTTTGGTAGTTTGATTAATATATGTCTTGGCATGTTTCTCCTTGGATTTATCTTGTATGAGATCCTCTGTGCTTCCTGAACTTGATTATTTCCTCTTCCATGTTAAGGAAGTTTTTGAATATAATCTCTTCAAATATTCTTTCAGACACTTTCTTTTTCTCTTCTTCTTTTGAGAGCTCTATAATTCAGATGTTTGTTTGTTTAATGTTTTCCCAGAAGTCTCTGAGACTGTCCTCAATTATTTTCATATTTTTTTCTTTATTCTGCTCTGTGGCAGTTATTTCCACTATTTTATCTTTCAGGTCAGTTATCCATTCTTCTGCCTCAGTTATTCTGCTATTGATTCCTTCTAGAGTATTTTAATTTCATTTATTGTGTTGTTCATCATTGTTTCCTTGGTCTTTATTTCTTCTTGGTCCTTGTTAGACGTTTGTTATATTTTCTCCATTCTATTTCTGAGACTTTGGATCATCTTTACTGTCATTACTCTGAATTCTTTTTCAGGTAGACTGCCAATTTTCTCTTCATTTGCTTGGTCTGTTGGGTTTTTACCTTGCTCCTTCATCTGCTGCGTATTTCTCTGTCTTCCCATTTTGTTCAACTTACAGTGTGGGGTCTCCTTTTCACAGGTTGCATGTTGGTAGTTCTTGTTATTTTTGGTTTCTGTCCCAGTGGGTGAGGTTGATTCAGTGACTTGTTAGGCTTCCTAGTGTGGGGGCTTAGTGCCTGTGTTCTGTTGGGTGGGGCTGGATCTTGTCCTTCTGGTGGGCAGGGCCTCATCTTTTGATGTGTTTTCAGGTGTCTGTGAACTTAATATGACTTTATGCAGCCTCTCTGCTAATGGATGTGGTGGTGTTCCTCTCTTGCTCTTTGTTTTGCATGGGGAGTCTAACACTGGAGCTTGCTGGCCTTTGGGTGGAGTTGCGTCTTAGTGTTGAGGCAGAAATGTCTCGGAGAGCTCTTGCCATTTAATATTACTTGGAGCCAGGAAGTCTCTGGTGGTCCAGTGTCCTGGATTCGACTTTCCACCTTGGAGGCCCGACACCAGGCCAGAGCAACAGGATCCTGTCAGCTACACAGTTCGGAAGAAAAGGAAGAAAAAAAAAAACAAACTAAGAGATAGAATCACAAAACACATGGTAAAATCATAACTATACAGAAAAAAATCACACAAAGAAACATACACACTGTCAGTAAAAGAGGAGAAAGATCAAAGAAAAAAAAGGAAGAGAGCAACCAAACCAATAAACAAATCCACCAATGATAACAACCGCTAAAATCTAAACTAAGATAAACAAAACCAAAAACAAATTAGATGCAGAAAGCAAACCCCAAGTCTACAGTTGTTCCCAAAGTCCACCACCTCAATTTTGGGAACATTTGTTTTCTATTCAGGCCTTGCACTCTTGCAGAGTTTATCAAGTTGATTGCGAGAATTTAATCTGCTGTTCCTGAGGCTGCATGGCGAAATTTTCCTTTCTCTTCTTTGTTCACACAGCTCCTGTGCTTCAACTTTGGTTTTTACCTCACCTCTGCATTTAGATCACCCTCAGGCATTTGTTACCTGCCCAGACAGGAGGCGGTTAAAGTAGTGGCTGATTAGGTCTCTCTTGCTCACTCAGGCTGGGAAAAGGCAGGGGTTTGGTATTCATAACTGGAATGCAGGGTGAGCCTGTGGTGGCAGAGGTCAGCTTGACTTTGCAACAGTCCAAGTTGAAACATGTGTTCTCCTGAGAAAGTTGTCCCTGGATCACAGTACCCTGGCAGTGACATGCTTCATAGGTTACCAGGGGGGTGTGTGTAGTGACCTCTGCTTACACACAGGCTTCTTGGTGGCAGTGGCAGCAGTGTTAGCAGTCCATGCCCACTTCTGAGGTATGAGAGGATATCTGCGGCTTGCCCCCATCTCTGAAGTTCGCTTAGGAAGTGCTCTGCCATCTGTGGGCACATAGAGCAGGAAGCTACTCTCCTCGCACACTCCGAAACAATGGTCTCTTGTCTCTCTGGCAGGTCCAGACTTTCTCCCAGACTCTCAGCTAGCTGTGGCACACTAGCCCCCTTCAGGCTGTCTTCACACAGCCAACCCCAGTTCTCTCCCTGAGGTCTGACCTTGGAAGTCCAAACCTCAACTCCCAGCCCCTACCCACCCTAGTGGGTGAACAGACAAGAATTTCAGCCTGGTGAGTGCTGGTCGGCACTGATCCTCTGTGCGGGAATCTCTCTGCTTTGACCTCTGCACCCCACCTGTTGCTGTTCTCTCCTCTGTGGCTTTGAAGCTTACCTTCCTGCATCCCCACCAGTGAAGGAGCGTCCTATTGTGTGGAAGCTTTGCCTACTTCACAGCTCCCTCCCAGAGGGGCAGGTCCTATCCTTATTCTTTTGTCTCTTCTTTTTCTTTTTTCTTTTCCCTACCCACGTGCATGGGAATTTTCTTGCCTTTTGGGAAGTCTGAGGTCTTCTGCCAGCATTCAATAGGTGTTCTGTAGGAGTTGTTCCACCTGTAGATGTATTTTTGATGTGTCTGTTTGGAGGAAGGTGATCTCAAAGCCTTACTCTTCTACCATCTTGAAGGTCTTTCTCAGCCAAAACAATCTTGATAAAGAAAACGGTAGCTGGAGGAATCAGGCTCCCTGACTTCAGACTACACTACAAAATTACAGTCATCAAAACAGTATCATACTGGCATAAAAACAGAAATATAGATCAATGGGACAGGATAGAAATTCAATGGATAAATCCATACACCTATGGTCATCTAATCTATGACAAAGGAAGCAAGAATATACAATGGAGAAAGACTGTCTCTTCAATAAGTGGTGCTAGGAAAACTGGACAGCCACATGTAAAAGAATGAATTTAAACCACACCCTAGCACCATACACAAAAATATACTCAAAATGGATTAAAAGCCTAAATGTAAGGCCAGACACTGAAAACTCTTAGAAGAAAATATAGGCAGAACAGTCTTTGACATAAATCACAGCAAGATCTTTTTTTATCCACTTCCTAGTGTAATAAAAATTAAAAAAAATAAACAAATGGGACCTAATTAAACTTAAAAGCTCTTGTACAGCAGGGAAACCATGAAAAAAACAAAAAGACAACACCTCAGAATGGGAGAGAATATTTTCAAATAGTGCAACTAACAAAGGATTAACCTCCAAAATATACAAACAACACATGCAGCTCCATATCAAAAAAACACAAACAACCCAATCAAAAAATTGGTGGAAGATCTAAAAAGACATTTCTCCAAGGAAGACATACAGGTAGCCATAAAGCGCATGAAAATATGTTCAACTTCACTAGTTATTAGAGAAATGCAAATCAAATCTACAATGAGGTATCACTTCACACTGGTCAGAATGGCCATCATCAAAAAAATATACAAACAATAAATGCTGGAGAATGTGTGATGTAAAGGGAAGCCCCCTACACTGTTGGTGGGAATGTAAACTGGTGCAGCCACTATGGAGAACAGTAGGAAGTTTCCTTCAAAAGCTAAAAATGGAGCTACCATATGATCCAGCAATCCCACTCCTGGGCATATATCTGGAGAAAACCATAATACAAAAAGATACATGCACTCCAATGTTCTTTGCAGCACTATTTACAGTATCCAGGACATGGATGCAATATAAATGTTCATCAACAGAGGAATAGATAAAGAAGATCTACATATATACAATGGAATATTACTCAGCTATAATACAGAATAAAATAATGTCATTTGCAGCAACATGGTTGGAAAGAGAGACTGTCATACAGAGTGAAGTAAGTCAGACAGAGAAAGACATATATATGATATCACTTATATGTGGAATCTAAAACAGGCTACACATGAGCTTATCTACAAAACAGTAATAGAGTTACAATTATAAAAAATAAACTTATCGTTATGAGGAGGTAAGCAGCAGAGGGGTAAATTCGAAGATTGGTATTAACACATGCACACTACTATATATAAAATAAATAACTAATAAGGACCTAGAGTATAGCACAGGGAACTCTACTCAATACTCTGTAATGGCTTATACTGAAAAAGAATGTAAAAAAGAGTGTATATATATATATATATATATATATATATATATATATATATGATTCACTTTGCTGTAGAGCAGAAGCTAACACATTGTAAATCAACTATACCCCAATAAAATTTAAATAAAACAAAACAGAATAACAAATTGACTGTGATAAGAATATAGACTAATGAAAAAAGCTGAAAATAAGGAGACAAAAAATATCTGCTTGTGGTTCAAAAAGGATTCATGAAATAAGTGAAGAATTTATTAGGATCCTGAAAGATGTGTAAATTTTTTTATGAACACAAAAATAAGTGAGTAAATATTTTTTGGTGAAGAAATTGTTTTGAATAATGTAGTAATTGAAATCTGCATGATATGTTTGTGTAGGCAAGTAGATTCATTTCATTAGAGCTTACATTCAAGGGGAAATTGAAGGAAAAAGTAGGAAATATTGGTTGGGGAAAGATCTTGAAGAGCAAATGATATCTTGCACAATAAATCCTATCAATAGATTGAGACTGTCTGGAGAGGTTATATTTAGTCCTGAATGGTAAAAAGTGCTGCAGTCAGTTATTAGAAGTTTGTGGTAGGTTCTGAAGTGTGACAACAGGGGCACAAATGGCATGCATTTGCAAACAATAAGGTAGATTATGGAATAGTATCTCCTCTTGTTGTCCTTTCTTTGAGCACTGATAATTGTCTTATTATTTTTCATAATAGATTTCCAAGGTAGGTATTATGACACCCATTTTATAGTGGAGATAACTGATGCTTAGTAAGACTGAGTTACTTGCCCCAAATTACAGAGCTTTCAAGAGAAGAGCTGGGGGCTTCCCTGGTGGCGCAGTGGTTGAGAGTCCGCCTGCCGATGCAGGGGACACGGGTTCATGCCCCAGTCCGGGAGGATCCCACATGCTGCGGAGTGGCTGGGCCCATGAGCCATGGCTGCTGAGCCTGCGCGTCCGGAGCCTGTGCTCTGCAACGGGAGAGGCTACAACAATGAGAGGCCCACGTACTGCAAAAAAAAAAAAAAAAAAGAAGAGCTGGGATTTGAATATAGATATGTCTGTTACTTCCATGCTTGAATGTTATTCTGAAAGTTATAGAGGGCTCACAAAGACTTTTGAGCAAGGCACTAATGCATATAATGTAGCATTTTTGTAATAGTAAGCTGGTGATAGTATGCTAGGCTAATTGGAGGAGTGACTATGAGGCTGGGTCTAGGATTATAGCTAGGAGATTCTTGCAGTATATCAAGTATTTCACAATAACAATGTTTTATTTAGTGTAGGGGTAGTGTACAAAATTGAATGTACACTGTGATTTCATGTGTAAAATGTATGTACACAAGAATAGGCTGTAAGAGAACATGGAAAACATTTGAAATGAAATGAGAGGATTTTTCAGGAGGTTTTCATTCCTTCCTTTGCAAAAAGTTGTTTAAATATGATATAATGTTTTATAAAATATTGTTAACTGCCTAGGGCTTGGAAGTTTAGTTGAGTGAGTCAGTAGTAGTAGGTCGATGCCAAATAAACTTGTGACATCTTAGTCTCCACTGATAGATATAATGTATTGGCATTAAAGAATGACTGATGAAGCCAGAAATCTTAAACTTGGAGAGGTATAGTCTTTGAAGGGGTAGTAGGAGTCATGAGAGTTGAATTCAAGTATATGATGGTTCGTATGTGGATAACAGAATACACTTAATTTCCTTCCATTTTAGAGGAAATCACTAAGACTGAAGAGAATAGCTACCACAAGCAGATGTGAGCTTATTATAAGGGAGCATTTTATATAGTTATTTTGTATAACATATACAAAAATTGACTCAAAATGGATTATAGACATACATGTAAACATTAAAATTATAAAACTATTAGAAGAAAACTTAGGAATAAATCTTCATGGCTTTGGAACAGACAATATTGTCTTAGATATAACAACAAAAAAAGGAGCAACAAAAAGAAAAAAATGGATAAATTGGACTTCACCAAAATTAAAAACTTTTGTGCTGCAAATAATACTATCCAAAGTGTAAAAAGACAAGACGAAGAACAGGGCAATATATTTCCAAATCATGTTTTATAAGGGATTTGTATCACAATATATAAAGAACTCTTAAAACATGAAAACAAACTTTACATCTTTACCCATGAGAGAAATACAAATCAAAACCATAGTGAGATTCCACAATGACTAGAATGTGTAAAATAAAAGACAAACAATAAGGAAGGATGTTGAGAGACCGGACCCCTCATACAATACTGTTGGGATTGTAAGGGGTACAACTACTTTGGAAAACACTATGGCTGTTCCTCAAGAAGTTAAACATATAAAGTTACCAGATGAACCAGCAAGTCCACTCTTAGGTATACGCTGAAAAGAATTGAAAACATGTGCACTCACAAAACTTATACATGAATATTTACAGGATTACAGTTGTCCCCCCTTATCTGTGGTTTCACTTTCTTCAGTTTCAGTTACCTGCAATCAGCTGTGATTAAAAAAATATGTAATGAAAAATTCCATAAGTAAACAATTCATAGAAGGAGGAGGTCAAGATGGCAGAGTAAGAGGGCATGGAGCTCACCTTCCCACATGAACACATCAAATATACATCTACATGTGGAATAAATTCTCACTTATAACTAACTGGAAACTTGCAGAAGGACTCTTGTACAACCAAGGCTATAAGAACGATATACTCTTCATCATATAGGAAGGGAAGGAGAGTGATCTGGTTGGTATCTGTGCACCTGGGAGGGAACTGAGAGGGAAAGGAGCCTGAACACTCACAGGTAGACACTCACCCTGGGGAGTAAGTGGTTCGAGTCACAGATGGGATGCTCATGTCCTGAGGTCCTACATGGGGGAGACAAGCCCCCTTAACTGGTTGGAGGACAACTGGGTCAGAGAGAACAACTATGGGAAGCCTGCACTCCACGCATGAGAAGCACTTGACAGTGGCTAGCCCCTGAAGCAAGGCAAATAATGGTCTGCTCTAAGGGTGGCTGCTTTTCCTGCAACCTTCTCACTGAGTGCCTGAGCCTGAACTGAGTGAACACTTTGGCCTCACTCACTCCACACCACACTGTGGCACTGGATCTGGGGCACCCATGACTGTGAAAAAGACTCAAAAGTAGGATGCAGAGGTGACCAAGTCCTGCAATGGGGCCTGTGTGAGGTGGTAGCAGCCATTGTTGGTGCTTACTCGAGGGGTGCCTCAGAAGCTGCCCAGATCTCTGATGGTGGTTGTTCCACCACAGCTCACATCACAATACATTCCATGAGTCCTACAAGTCTTGTGGAACAATTCCACAGCAGGGCAGGGGTGGCAGAGGCTAAGGGCAGTGATATGCAGTTAGGGAAAAAGGAGACTTGCACCTGAGGCTGTGCCTGAGTGGAGATACTGGTACCTACACAGGAAGTACATTAGACCTTTGTCTGTGCACAAGCACCACTTACCTCAGCACTTTCCTCCTCTGGGGCAAGGGTCACAGTGAGGGAGAAGGAATAACACACACTTAAAGGAAGCAGAGCCAAACTGATACTGACCCTCTGGGTTTCTGCTCCAGCAACATAGAATCAGACCTTGCCCCTGATAGGGCAGTGACAGCCACTGAGCAGAGGGGAATTCCCACCTCACACCTAGAGACAACTCTAGCCCCTCGATCTCCAGCCCCACCCCCACACCAAGGTGAGGGCTGACAGGACACTTTGAAAGATGTGACATGCAACCATGTCATATCTAGCTTTCTCACCATTGGACACACACAATCTGTATAGGGATGCTCACTCATAAGAACACCCCTTCAAGACCACAACAGGTCTCAACTAAATTCATAGATGCAAAGAAAATTAAGCAAAATGGAAAGGCAAAGTAACTACTCTCAGTTGAAATAGCAAGAAAAAAATCCTTGAAAAAAATAAATTATGAAGCAGAAATAAACAATTTACCAGGTAAATAATTTGAAATTTTGGTAATAAAAATGTTAACTCAATTAGGGAAAACAATTGATGTAAGCAGCAAACATTTTAACAAGAAACAAAGAAGTATAAAAAATACCCAATCAGAAATAAAGAGTTTAATAGCTGAAATAAAAAAACACACTACAAGGGATGGATAGTAGACTAAGTAACACAGAAGACTGCATAAATGATCTGGAAGGTAATATAATGGAAATCACCCAATCAGAACAGCAGAAAGAAAAACAAATTTTAAAAATTGAAAGAAATTTAATAGATATATGGGATAACATTAAGTGTACCAACATTCCCATTATAGGGTCCCAGACGGAGAAGAGAAATAGAAGGGGATCAAAAATGTATTTGAGGAAATTATGGCTGAAAATTTCCCAAACCTGAAGAAAGAAACAAATATCCAGGTATAGGAAGCCCTGTTAGTCTCAAGCAAAAAGAACCAAAACAGATCCACGTCAAGATATATCACAATTACAGTGGCAAAAGTAAAGAGAATTCTAAAGGCAGCAAGAGAAAAACGAAGCGTCATATACAAGAGAATCCCCATAAGGCTATCAGCTGATTTCTCTGCAGAAACTTTGCAGGACAGAAGGGAGTCATGTGATATGTTCAAAGTGCTGAAGGGGAAAATTCAGAAACCTCGTATACTCTGCCCAGCAAAATTATCATTTAGAATAGAAGGAGAAGTAAAGAAATTCTCAGACAAGCAAAACCTGAGAGTTCAGCAATACTAAAACTACCCTAAAAAATGTTGGTGTCTTCTCTAAATGGAAATTAAGTAAGAATCTATAGTAATAGGAAAATCCCACTAGAAAAGACAAATATACAGTAAGAACTGAAGATCAAGCACTTATATAGGCCAATACATAGATTACAAGACAAAAAATTGTAAAAGCAACTATAACTGCAAGAAATAGTTAAGGGATGAGCATGAAGATGTAAAGTATGAACTCAAAAAACAAAATGTGAGAGAGAGGAATAAAAAAAGTAGAACTTTTAGAATGGGTTTTAAATTAAATGACTGTCAGTTTAAAATATTCAGATATAATAATAGGTCAACAGATGTGAACCCCATGGTAACCACAAAACAAAAACCTAAAACAGATACACAAAAATTACAAATAGAAGAATGCAAGCATACTAATTAAAGAAAATCATCAAACCACAAGGGAAGAAAGAAAAAGAACAAGAAATTAACAGATAAGATTACAAAAGCACCTTTAAAACAAGTAAAAATATGGCAAATGTACATACTTATTGGTAATTATTTTAAATATCATGGGCAAAATGCTCCAATCAAAAGACAAAAGTGACAGATTGGATTAACAAATAAGGCCCTTTAATAAGCTGCATACAAAAGACTCACTTCAGAGATAAAGACACACAGACTGAAAGTGAAGGGCTGGAAAAAGTTATTTCATACCAAAGAAATGACAAGAAAGCCGAGGTAGCAATACTCATATTGCACAAAATAGACTTCAAAAAAAAAAAAAAAAGGGTATAGCCAAAGACAAAGAATAGCAGTATATAGTGATAAAGGAATCAATACAAGAAGAGGACATTATACTCATTAAAATATATGCAACCAAAACAGTAGTGTATATATATATATATATATATATATATATATATATATATATATATAGTAACAGGACATAACAGAAAAGTTGACCATAATACAATAATTGTAAAGGACTTTAACACACAAATCAATGGACAGATAAACCGAGAGAAAATAAAAAAGGCAACAGTGGTCTTAAATTACACAATAGACCAGTTGGACATGATAGGTATCTACAGGACATTCCATCCAAAAACAGCAGAATAAACATTCTTTTCAACTGCACATGGAACACTCTCCAGGGTCTATCACATGCTAGACCAGAAAACAAGTCTCAAAAAGTTTAAGACCATGGAAATTTCATTAAGCATATTTTTTCTGATCATAACTTTATGAAATTAGAACTCCATTACATAAAGACAATGGAAAAAAACAAGCATGTGCATACTAAACAACATACAACTAAACAACAAATTTGTCAAGAAAGAAATAAAAGAAGAAAGTAGAAAATACCTTGAGACAAATGAAAACACAACACTCCAAGATCTATGGGATGCAGCAAAAGTAGTATGAGAGAGACATTTACAGCATTAGAGTCCTTCCTCAAGAAACAAGAGTGATCTCAAAAAAATACTTACCTTACCAGCTAAACAAATTAGAAATAGATGAACTATTAAAGCCCAAAGTCAGCAGAAGAATGGAAAGAATAAAGATTAGAGAAAATAAGATAGAAGTGAAAAAAAAGAATAGAAAAGATCAGTGAAACCAAGAGCAGTTATTTTGTTTGTTAATTTTTAACTTTATTTTTCTTTTTTTTCTTTTTTAATTTTTTTATTTTATATTGGAGTATAGTTGATTATCAATGATGTGTTAGTTACAGGGGTACAGCAAAGTGATTCAGTTATATCTATACAAGTATCAATTCTTTTTCAAATTCTTTTCCCATTTAGGTTATAACAGAATATTGAGGTGAGTTCCCTCTGCTATACAGTATATCCTTGTTGGTTATCTATTTTAAATATAGTAGTGTGTACATGTCAATTCCAAACTCCCAATCTATCTTCTCCCCCAACCCTTTCCCCGTGGTAGCCATAAGTACATTCTCTAAGTCTGTGAGTGCTTCTGTTTTGTAAATAAGTTCATTTGTGTAATTCTTTTTAGATTCTGCATATAAGTGATAACATATGATATTTGTATTTCTCTGTCTGACTTACTTCACTTAGTATGATAATCTCCAGGTCCAACCATGTTGCTGCAAATGGCATTATTTCATTCTTTAATGGCTGAGTAATATTCCATTGTATATATGTACCACATCTTTATCCATTCATCTGTCAATGGACTTTTAGGTTGTTTTCATGTTTTGGCTATTGTAAACAGTGCTGAAATGAACATCAGTGTGCATGCATCCTTTTGAACCATGATTTTCTTCAGATATATACCCAGGAGTGGGACTGCTGGATCATATGGTAGCTTTATTCTTAATTTTTTAAGGAGCCTCAATACTGTTCTCCATAGTGGTTGTACCAATTTACATTTGCAGCAACAGTATAGAAGGCTTCCCTTTTCTTCCACCCTCTCCAGGATTTATTGTTTGTAGACATTTTGATGATTGTTATTCTGACTGGCATGAGGTGATATCTCATTGTAGTTTTGATTTGTATTTCCAAGAGCTGTTTTTTAAAAGATAAACCAAATTGTTAAACTTCTAGCCTAACTAACCAAGAAGAAAAGACAGATGACCCAAATAAACAAAATAAGAAAAAAAAGAGGAGAAATAACAACTGATACCCTAGACATACAAAAAATTATGAGAGTACTACAAAGAGTTATATGACAATTAATTGGACAACAAGGATGAAATGAACAAATTTCTAGAAACATACAACTGGTCAAGATTGAATCAAGAGGAAACAGACAATTTGAACAGACAATTCACTAGAAGTGAACTTGAATTTATAATGAATAAACTCCCATAAAACAAAAGTCCAGGACTGGACAACCTCAAAGGAAAATTCTACCAAACATATAAAGAAGAAATAATACTCTTCTTCACAAACTATTCCAAAAAATTAAAGAGTATGGAAAACTCACAAATTCATTCTGTGAGGCCACTAGTTCCCTGATAACAAAACCAGACAAAGACACTATAAAAAAGAAAATAACAGACCAATATCTTTGATAAATAAATGCAATAACCCTCATCAAAATAATAGCAAACAATATATAAAAGTTATCATACAGAATGATCAGGTTTGATTTATTTCATGACAAAAGGATGGTTCAACATTCTCAAATCAACCAAAATGACAGACCAGAATAAAACAGGAAAGGCAAAAATCACATGATCATTTCAATAGATGCAGAAATAGCATTTGACTAAACTCAACATCCATTCATGATAAAAATTATCATTAAAGCTAGTAGAGAAGGAGCCCAATAAACATAATAAAGGCTATTTAAGACAAACCCACAGATAACATCCTACTTAACATTGAAAAGCCTTTCCTCTAAATTCAGGATCAAGACAAGGATGCCCTCTATGCACTTCCATTTAACACAGCATTGGAAGTCCTAACCACAGCAATCAGCCAAGAAAAAAAAAAAAAAGCTATCCAAATGGAAGGGAAGAAGTAAAACTGTCACTATTTTGCAGATGACATGATACTTTCTACAGAAAACCCTAAAGTCTCCACCCAAAAACTATTAGAATTGATAAATGAATTCAGCAAGGTTTCAGGGTATAAGATTAAGAGAGAGAAATCTGTTGCATGTCTATACACTAACAATGAACTACCAGTAAGAGGAAGTTAAAAACAAATAAAAAGAAAATCCCACCTAAAGTCACAACAACAACAACAAAATCCCTAGGAATAAACTTAACCAAAGTGAAGAAAGACCTATACTAAGAAAACAATAAAACATTGATGAAGGAAATTGAAGATGATACAAAGAAATGGAAATGTATGCCATGACCTTTCATTGGAAGAAATAATGTTGTTAAAACGGTCATACTACCTAAAGCAATCTACAGATTTAATGCAATCACTATCAAAATACTCATGACACTTTTCACAGAACTAGAACAAATGATTATAAAATTTATATGTAACCACAAAATCCCCAAATTGCCAATGAACAGTTGAGACAAAGGAAGAAAGCTGGAGGTATTACCCTCCCAGGCTTCAGACTATACTACAAAGCTACAACAATCAAAACTACATGGTAGTGGCACAAAAACTAGACACATAGACCATTGGAACAGAATAGACTACCCAGAGATAAACCCACACATCTATCATCAATTAATCTACAACAAAGAAAGAAAGGATATACAGTGGAGAAAATATAGTCTCTTCAGTAATTTGTGCTGGGAAAAATGGACAGCTGCATGTAAAACAGTGATTTTAGAACATTCCCTCACAATATATGCGAAAATAAATGCAAAAGTTTAAAGACCTAAATATAAGACCTGAAATCATAAAACTCCTAGAATAAAACACCAGGAGAATCTGCTTTGACATAAATCACAGCAATGTTTTCTTTATTATTATTATTTTTAATCTGTCTCCCAAGGCAAAAGAAGTAAAATAAAAAATAAATAAATGAGATCTAATTAAACTTAAAAAATTTTGCACTGCAAACAAAACCATGAACAAAACAAAAAGATAACCTATGAAATGATAGAAAACATTTGCAAATGATATGACCATCAAGGGGTTAATATCCAAAACACATGCACAACTTACACACCTCAATATCAAAAGGAGAAACAACCTAATCAAAATATGGGCAGAAGACCTGAACAGACATTTTTTTCCAAAAAAAGACATGCAGATGGTTAACAGGCAAATGAAAATATGTGCAGTATCACTAAATATTAGAGAAATATAGATCAAAACAGCAATGAGATATCATTTCACACCTGCAAGTTGGTTATCATCAAAAAGTCTACAAGTAACAACATTGTGGAGAATGTGGAGAAAAGCGAGCACTTGTGTACTGTTCCTGGGATTGTAAATTGGGGCAGCCAGTACTGAAAACAGTATAGAATTTACTCATAAACTAAAAATAACTACCATATGATCTAGCAATTCTGCTCCTGGGTATATATCTAAACAATACGGAAAGATCCATGCACCTCAGTGTTCAAAGCTGCACTGTTTACAATGGCTAAGATATGGAAGCAACCCGAGTCCTTTAACAGAAGAATGGATAAAGAATATATATATACATACATATACACAGTGGAATATTACTCAGACATAAAAATAATGAAATTCTGCCACTTGCAGCAACTTGGATTGGTCTAGAGAATACTATATGTAGTGAAATATCATACAGATACAGTATGACATCAATTATATGTGGAATCTAAAATATAGTACAAATGAATGTATATAGCAAAACAGAAACAGAAACACAGATACAGGTAATAAATTAGTGGCTTCCAGTGGGGAGGGGGGCAAATTAGGGGTACTAGATTAAGAGATACTAACTGCTAAATACAAAATAGTATATGAAATGTCCTTAATGGAAAAATTATAGAGACAGAAAGTAGATTAGTGATTGCCTAGGAATGGGAAGGAGAAGAAATAGGGTACTGATTTTTAGTGGTTTTATTGGGGGGGTTGATGAAAATGTTCTAAGATTTGATAGTAATTTATGTTATAGAGTGTTCTGCCTATGTTTTCCTCTAAGAGTTTGATAGTTTCTGGCCTTATATATAGGTCTTTAATCCATTTTGAGCTTATTTTTGTGTATGGTGTTATGGAGTGTTCTAGTCTCATACTTTTACATGTACTTATCCAGTTTTCCCAGCTCCAGTTATTGAAGAGGCTGTCTTTTATCCATTGTATGTACTTGCCTCCTTTATCAAAGATAAGGTGACCATATGAGTGTGGGCTTATCTCTGGGCTTTCTATCCTGTGCCATTGATCTATATTTCTGTTTTTGTGCCAGTACTGTACTGTCTTGATTACTGTAGCTTTGTAGTATAGTATGGAGTCAGGGAGCCTGATTCTTCCAGCTCCACTTTTCGTTCTCAAGATTGCTTTTGTTATTTGGGGTCTTTTGTGTTTCCATACACCCACCTCCTAGAGAAATGGAAATAAAAATAAAAATAAACAAATGGGACCTAATGAAACTTAAAAGCTTTTGCACAGCAAAGGAAACCATAAACAAGA
>RJWK010042312.1:0-19176 GCA_004363435.1 Platanista minor
AGAAGGCCTTGCACCATAATGAAGAGTAGCCCACGCTTGCCACAACTAGAGAAAGGCCGCACGCAGCAATGAAGACCCAACGCAGCCATAAATAAATAAATAAACAAACAAATCAATAAATAAATGTATTTTTTTTAAAAAGCCATATGTACAAGTGCAACTATTCAATGAAAACAGTACCCTTTTCTTCACCAAATTCGCGTAGCTCCGTTTCTGTGCCATCCAATCCCAACACAATCCCTTGCTACTTGCCCGTGATGACTTCTAGTCACAAGGATGGATGTATGAACCCCCTTACGATGTGCTTCCTGCCAATATGCCCTCTGTCGCCTTCGGTGTCCAATCCACTGGCTGCCCCATCCTCTCGCGGCTCCCAGTCTGGGCTGCGATGATTCTGCTCCATCTTGGGACCACCTTCCTCCCCTCTGCTTCATGTTCTCTTGATATCTGTCTTCCTGCCGTTTCTCTTCTCTTTCCCCGAAGGCTAGTATGCCTCCATACTTGGGACCTTCTCCCTCTTCTTGGCCACGTGAACTCTGTGGACTCGCACACTTGAAATCCTTGTATTTAAATCCTGAGACTGTCAGTGCAATACTCATATCAGGCAAAGTAGAATTTAAAACAAAGGCTGTAAAGAAAGATAAAGAAGGACACTGTATAATGATAAAAGGATCGATACAAGAAGGGGATTTTGGGCTTCCCCGGTGGCGCAGCGCTGGAGAGCCTGCCTGCCCATGCAGGGGACGCGGGTTCGGGCCCCGGTCCGGGAAGATCCCACATGCCGCGGAGCGGCTGGGTCCGTGAGCCGTGGCCGCTGAGCCTGTGCGTCCGGAGGCAGTGCTCCGCAACGGGAGAGGCCACAACAGCGAGAGGCCCGCGTACAGCAAAAAAAAAAAAAAAAAAAAAAAAAAAAAAAAAAAAAAAGGATTTTACACCCATCAACATATATGCACCTAATATAGGTGCACCCAAATACATAAAACAAATACTAACAGACATAAAGGGAGAAATCGATAGGAATAAATCCTGAGACTGTCGGGATTTTTGTTCAGATCTCTGCAGACTATCTTTGTAACCTTGAGCACACTTTTCAACCTCTGTGCTTCCCATACGGATCCGTAGATTGGGATAACCACAGTGCTCAACGCATAGGGTTTTGGTGAAGACGGGGTGAATGACTCCATGTGACTCACAGCCAAGGCTGGCTCTTGCTGAAATCTCAGGAATTATCAGCTTCATTACGATGACAATTTTTGCCTTGGAGAGTAGATTTTGCTTCAGAGTTTCAGTCCTGCCATGAAACTGCCATGCAAATGACTTTCAGAATTTTATGTCTAGCCACAGACTCTTCTTAAGACCTTTTAGAGGTCTTCTTAAGACCTTCTTAAGGTCTTTACTGTAAATACCAACTTGGCTTGAAATTGTCATCTCAAAGTCACTATGTACTAGTCTGCACTTATCACCATCATCATAATCATCACCATCATCACCACAACCATCATCATCATCACCATTATCATCACCACCACCATCATCATCACCATCACCAACATCATCACCATCATCATCATCATCACCATCATCATCAGTATCATCACCATCATCATCATCATTTTTGCTCCATCACTAAATTAAAAGTAAGCTAGTCAAAAGTAGTCAACTGTTTTCTATAGCCCCATCACAGCTTTTGCCATAGTCAGTAAGGTTGGATTAGAGAAAGGGGCCACTTTCCCATAAAAGTCTGAATTTCCCTCCAACACGTCTTTATGGATATGTCTCATTTTCTCAGTAAAACTCTCTCTCTCTCTCTCTCATTCACATAATACTTTTAATTATATCACTGACACCTCACTCTGTTGCTCACACATTCAATCAGTTTATTCTATCTGAGAAATACAACAATTTCTTCTGAGCAAACCCATGATAAGAACCCACCACCAACCATTCGTCACGAGCGATTCTGAAACTTTCATGAATGTCGCATCCCCTTACTTGCTCACCTTCTTTCAAAATCTCTCTTGCATTTTTGTGTCTCTGTTGTCCTTCTCCTACTGGCAGCCATTCTTTCCAAAGCTCAGTTAGAGCCATGGTCCCCTACCTGGGTTCCCTGCTCTCAGTGTCTCCCCGCTGGCATCCAGGTGATAGACACAGAGGAGCGATGGTCCACTCCCGATGCCTCCACCCATCTCCCATTGCCTGTGAGTCAAAGCCCTTGGCCACCTGTTTGAGGCCTTCTATTCTCAAACTTCCTCCAGATCACCCGTCCAACCATGACCTGCCGTGTGCCTTGCAGCTGCTCTGGAGCTCCATAGTGTTCCTCCAACAAAACCCTCACGAGTAACTATTGTCTTCTGCTTCTGAAGTTCCTCCTCTGCCTTGGATATTTTCTGCCCTTTGCCAGAACAAATGCTACACTTGTTCCAGCTTCCCTTCTGGGTCCACCTCGCCTCTGCATCTTTAACTTTCACCCTTGGGTTTCATTCTCCTCATCCCACCCTCACCTTTACCTAAAGAGTCGTCCACTGCCTTCTCCCTGCATCTCCACTAAGAAGCTCATTTCCATGTCGGTTCCTAGATCAGTGTGGACATGAATGAGAGACCTTTAAAGCTGCCCATGGAGAAAGTCCTCCTTGGACCAGCACCTTCATAGAGAAGGTCAGATGATGTCCCCATTCCCATGAGGCTGCCTGAGAAGGGGGTGCCTTTGTGCTGATCACCGGATGCTGAGTTGGGCCCAACAGCACAGTCTGCCCTGCTTTTTTTGTGATCCATCATTCTTCTAAAGTGAGAGATTGCTACATCCTAGTTTTTGAATCACCCAAGCTCCTCTCTCTCCCCTGTGTCTGCAAGTTCTTTCTTCTTGGAGCCTCAACCCTGACTGCGAGCCTGGAGTTCTGCTGACTGGACCATACCTTTATGCCTTTGAGTCATAAGTACCTGATACATAATGCTTCCTTGTCAAATGGATGGATGGTAGATGGGTGGATGGATGGGTAGATGGATGGATGGTGAAAGGATGAGTGGGTGGATAAGTGGGTGGATGGATGGATGGGTAGATGGATAAGTGGATGGATGCATGAGTGGATGGATGATGGATCGATGGATGCATGGATAGATGGATGGGTGGATGGATGGATGGATAGATGGATGATGAATGGATGAGGTGCTGGATAGGTGGGTGGATGGATAGATGGGTAGATGCATAAGTGGATGGATGCATGAGTGGATGGATGATGGATCGATGGATGGATGGATGGATGAGTAGATGGGTGGATGGATGAGTAGATGGATGGATGGTGAATGGATGAGTGGGTGGTTGGATGCCTCATCCCAATGGCAAAATCATTTTCCAAAATTTTCTTGCCAGGCTTTCTTTCACCAGGGTCCATCCACCTGGACAGACACCTAGCCTTGTCACCTTGATAGCCTGGTGCCGTTCATCTGCTTGAATAACTGTTTGAACCTGTGGAGTCTTAGGCTGGCCTTGTGGAGTCACTGCTGTCAGCAGAGCTGTCCTCCCAGATTCACTGAAGTTTGGGTCTCAAGCTCTAACTTTGCTAACAATACCCTGCCAAACATAGTTAATGGAGCCAAGTTGCAACCAGCAGCTCAGAATTCATTGACATATGTGGTACCCTTGATTTTCTGTTGCTCCTCCATGGGACCCGAGGCCATGGGAAGACTTCTGGCTTTGGTCCACTCACATGCAACCATGCCTGATCTAAACAGACAACACTGTTTTAAATTTCTTCATCCAACTCTTTT
This sequence comes from Platanista minor, assembly GCA_004363435.1. Lineage (NCBI taxonomy): Eukaryota > Metazoa > Chordata > Mammalia > Artiodactyla > Platanistidae > Platanista > Platanista minor. Next base: position 3,766 of record RJWK010042312.1, read on the forward strand.
TCCCAGTGAGTTCTCCTAGCACAGCTTTGGTGGATCCTTTCTCCGACTTATATCTGAGTTCAATCGCACAGATGCACACCACACGTCTAAAGCTATTTCAAAATTAGCGGATGGGGCCACCTAAGTGTTTTAGTTTCCAGACGGCCACTCCAGAGATGACTCATACTTACTCCTGTCATTTTTCCCGGAAGGGCAAAGTAACAGAAATGAATATTTCTATGCCTATACTTGTTCAGGACAATAAGTTCCTCTGGAGAAAAACCAATACTTGTTGACGGAAAGTTAAAGGAGAGAAAGAGACCTTATTCTGTTCAGTTTTTGTTAATTGATTCCCAAGGAACCGTGGCATGACACACAACAAATGAGTTTAGGGGGATGAAACTGCACTGAAAATCACTTAGGAGGCTCAATCCAGACCAATTTGTTATGAGGCCACTTAGAGGCTGTCTCACAAGGAGGTTCGATCATCAGTTTTCCTAGTTTTAGGCCACCGAGAAGGCTCCACTGCCCAAAGGAAAACATCAGTCAGAAGACTATCAGGGATAAAGAAGAGAGGGAAACAATCCTTTCGGGTCAGATTGTTTTCTCAGAAGCCTAAGTGGAGGCTCTGATGGCTCACCACAGGGGATTCAGATTCTCATGGATGATGGTGGTGGTGCTGATGATAATGATAGTGTGATAATAATGGTAATAGTGATGATGATGATGATGATGTTGATGATTATAGTGATAACGGAATGAAGACGATGGTGTTGGGCTTCCCTGGTGGCGCAGTGGTTGAGAGTCTGCCTGCCGATGCAGGGGATGCGGGTTCGTGCCCCAGTCCGGGAAGATCCCACACGCCGCGGAGCGGCTGGGCCCGTGAGCCATGGCCGTTGAGCCTGTGCGTCCGGAGCCTGTGCTCCACAACGGGAGAGGCCACAGCGGTGAGAGGCCCGTGTACCGCAAAAAAAAAAAAAAAAAAAAAAAAAAAAAAAAAAAAAAAGGATGATGGTGTTGATGATGACATGATAATGGCAATGATGATGGTGATGATGTTGGTGATGATGATGATGCTTTTTGCTAATAAGCTGTGAGGTTCATATCACTTAGAAAATAAAATCATGCACACTAGTTTTGGGTTATCAAGCAAGATCTTCCTTTTTTGGTCTTATTAAACATGGCTTAAGGCAAATCTCAAAAATCCATTTTACGTACTATGTGAAATGACCAAGGCTCATCCCAGAGATTCTGCTCAGGATTTCGTACAGGAGGATGGAGCAAAGGAATTAGTCATTTATCCATCCATTGCTCTGACCTATGAGTAGTGCAAACATTTGGGACATCAGTACTGCATGAGAAACCAGGGATATAAAAATATAGGAGCTGGCAAGATGATGGTGATCATGCAATAGTGTTTGTTGAATGAATAAATGATGCCCATGAGCTCTTGGAAAAAGTTGGCCTGGCTAACACCTGTGAGATCTACCTTTTAACCTACGATATGATTGTTCTTCTTTCTTAGGTACAGGGTTCTTTCCTGGTAACACACACACATATTTCAGAAGAGCTTGGATCAGATATCGTCCATGTTTGAACCAGAGTGTCAGGGCAAACTCTGTTCTCCTGACACTGTGTCCCAAACTGAAGGCAAAACTTGGCACAGTGGAGGACTGGCAGTTATCTGTGTGGGATTTCTCATTCTGCTATCAAATCACAGAAGCTCCTGGCTTGGGCTTGACAAGAGGGGTCCTCATTTGGAAGGCTTTCCTTAATCTCTTGTTCCTGACCCACAAGCATGGCAGCCTCTCTTGTCTTACATGAGCTTCTTCTAACCTTGTGTTACCTACACATGCTTTCCCATTTATATCAGCCCTTTCTTTGTCTACCTGCTTTTAAAAATAGTGCATTCTGGCAGCTCCCAGTTCCCTGCTTCACATTCAGTCTTCCTTTTCCCCCCAGCTATTTCATCTTAGTAATAGTGCTTGTGTTAATTTTATATGTCGACTTGACTTGGCCATGGTGCCCAGATATGTGGTCAGACATTATTCTGGGTGTTTCCGTGGGGGTGTTTATGGATGAAATTAACATTTAAATTGTTGGACTTTGAGTAAAGCAGATTGTGCTCCATCGTGTGGGTGGGCCTCGTCAAATCAGTTGAAGGTGTGAATAGAACAAAGACTGACCTCCCCAGAGAAAGACGGCATTTTGCAGCAGAAGTCCTCTGGACTTGTGCTGCAACATCATCTCTTTCCTGGGTCTCCAGCCTGCTGGTCTACCCTGCATATTTTGGACTTGCCAGCCTCTAGAATTGCATGTAGTTGCATGAATCAATTCCTTATAATAACTATCTCCCTTTCTTTCTCCCTCTCTCTCCATACACACACACACACACACACACACAAACACACACACGCACACACATATCCTATCGGTGCTGTTTCTCTGGAGAACCTTACTACAATAATTTCAGCATGAATATTAAAATAAAATATCTCACCTACACAATCTAATTGGTCTGTCATGCTGAGTCTTTTTTAATGTGTAGCTTCAACGTTTATTGATAATGATGCTTATGATGACAGGTTTTTTTTTAATATCTTTAGTGGAGTATAATTGCTTTACAATGGTGTGTTAGTTTCTGCTTTATAACAAAGTGAATCAGTTATACATATACATATATCCCCATATCTCTTCCCTCTTTCTTATGCCTCCCTCCCTCCCACCCTCCCTATCCCACCCCTCTAGGTGGTCACAAAGCACCCAGCTGATCTCCCTGTGCTATGCAGCTGCTTCCCACTAGCTATCTATTTTCCGTTTGGTAGTGTATATATGTCCATGCCACTCTCTCACTTCGCCCCAGCTTACCCTTCCCCCTCCCCATATCCTCAAGTCCATTCTCTACTAGGTCTGTGTCTTTATTCCCGTCTTGCCCCTAGATTCTTTAAGACCTTTTTTTTTTTTTTAGGTTCCATACATATGTGTTAGCATACGGTATTTGTCTTTCTCTTTCTGACTTACTTCACTGTGTATGACAGACTCTAGGTCCATCCACCTCACTACAAATAACTCCATTTCGTTTCCTTTTATGGCTGAGTAATATTCCATTGTATATACGTGCCACATCTTCTTTATCCATTCATCTGTTGGTGGACACTTAAGGTTACTTCCATGTCCTGGTTATTGTAAATAGAGCTGCAATGAACATTGTGGTACATGACTCTTTTTGAATTATGGTTTTCTCAGGGTATATGTCCAGTAGTGGGATTGCTGGGTCATATGGTAGTTCTATTTTTGGTTTTTTAAGGAACCTCCATACTGGTCTCCATAGTGGCTGTATCAATTTACATTCCCACCAACAGTGCAAGAGGGTTCCCTTTTCTCCACACCCTCTCCAGCATTTATTGTCTGTAGATTTTTTGATGATGGACATTCTGACCAGTGTGAGGTGATACCTCATTGTAGTTTTGATTTGCATTTCTCTAATGATTAGTGATGTTGAGCATTCTTTCATGTGTTTGTTGGCAATCTGTATATCTTCTTTGGAGAAATGTCTATTTAGGTCTTCTGCCCATTTTTGGATTGGGTTGTTTGATTTTTTGATATTGAGCTGCATGAGCTGTTTGTATATTTCAGAGATTTTTCCTTTGTCAGTTGCTTCATTTGCAAATATTTTCTCCCATTCTTAGGGTTGTCTTTTCACCTTGTTTATGGTTTCCTTTGCTGTGCAAAAGCTTTTAAGTTTCATTAGGTCCCATTTGTTTATTTTTGTTTTTATTTCCATTTCTCTAGGAGGTGGGTCAAAAAGGATCTTGCTGTGCTTTATGTCATAGGGTGTTCTGCCTATGTTTTCCTCTAAGGGTTTTATAGCGTCTGGTCTTACATTTAGCTCTTTAATCCATTTTGAGTTTATTTTTGTGTATGGTCTTAGCGACTGTTCTAATTTCATTCTTTTACGTGTAGCGGTCCAGTTTTCCCAGCACCACTTATTGAAGAGGGTGTCTTTTCTCCACTGTATATTCTCGCCTCCTTTATCAACGATAAGATGACCATATGTGCGTGGGTTTATTTCTGGGCTTTCTATCCTGTTCCAATTATCTATATTTCTGTTTTTGTGCCAGTACCATGCCGTCTTCATGACTGTAGCTTTGTAGTATAGTCTGAAGTCAGGGAGCCTGATTCCTCCAGCTCCGTTTTTCGTTCTCAAGATGGCTTTGGCTATTCGAAGTCTTTTGTGTGTCCATAGAAACTGTGAATTTTTTTGTTCTAGTTCTGTGAACAATGCCAGTCGTAGTTTGATAGGGATTGCCTTGAATCTGTAGATCGCTTTGGGTACTATAGTCATTTTCACAATGTTGATGTGCAAATGTGTTTGCAATTACAGTGTTCTAATATTTAATTTAATATTCATTCTTGAAAATTTTATGTATTGTTTTCCCCATTAGTTTTGATGGCAGCCTGGTGTTCTACCAAATGAGAAAGGGCCCTTTATCTGACCTTCTGTAAAATGGTGCTGAGGTAGCCATCTTTGTGCTTCCCCCCTCCGCACATTTGTATTATTTACTTAGACTAAACCCCGATTAACAGGACTTCTTGGTCACACTGTATGGACGTTTTGCATTTTTTTGATACCCAGCTGTCTGTGTCTCTTCCTTTTCTTCCCCTAAGAATCAGCCTTTGGAAGTGGTGTTGCCCGATCAAATTACAAGACACCAGTTAAACTTGAATTTTTTGTAAATAACATTTTTTAGTGTGAATATATACCAAATATTGCACGATAAACAATACATAGTAGTTTAGTATATGTATATCCCATGCAGTATTTGAGACAAGTAGTTTATTTAGTACAAGTATGTCCCATGCAATATTTGAGACAAATCTTTTATTTAGTATACGTATGTCCCATGCTGTAGCTGGGACATACTTATACTAAAGAACACATATTTGTTGTTTATTTGTTGTTTATCTGAAATTCAAATTTAACTATGTGTCCTGTGTGTTGATTTGCAAAAACCAGAAACCCTGTTTGAAACATTTGTCTAGGAATTAGAGCCAGGCTGATTAAGCTTTTAGAGGCAGAGTACCCGTTATTTTCAATATTTTACAATCTGACTTCTGATGGGACCACTGAAGTGAGTGAAATTGTGTCTCAAGAGCTAACATTTTTTTGAGCACCACTGGGAAACCATTGGAGAACCATAGACCAATAACTGGGCAACATTTATTGAGTGTGGTGGGTATCAAGCTAGGAAAGAACCAACCAAGATTGCTTAGCTTTAAAAAAGAAGTATATAGGTATGGTGAGCGCTGTGTTAGGTATTTGTGGTCTAACCGCTAGGTTCCTGTAGAGCAAACCTAGTTTTCTACGGTAGGTTCTGCTAATCACCCCCAGACTAGGACAGTGGAAGCAAGGTTTCTGGGCATATTTAAGGAAGACATTTTCAGGTGCAAACTCTGCATTTGCATGAGTCTGACAGAGAGCACATCCTCCAGTGTTGCATCCTGGGTGCCTTGCTTGCCTTAATTTTGCTCAGTCTTGCTGCTGATCCACCAGAGATGAGAAATACAACAAAAGATCCCTACATCAGACCGTAAACCCAACCCGCACATTTCTTGTCTCACTGAAACCCTTGAATGGCGGCACTGTTGCCATAGAAATCTTATTTTTGTCTGTAGACTCTAAGCTCCTTCAGAAACAGGACCAGGAATTACTTGTCTCTCCACCCTGCTCAGTCTAGCTTCTTGCTTAACATGGCGTCAGCATCCTATAAATATCAGTTGAATTAGTAAAGCAGTGACAACTTTACAATTATTGGGTTGGCCAAAAAGTTCATTTGAACATCTTACAGAAAAAAACATACGGGGCTTCCCTGGTGGCGCCGTGGTTGAGAGTCCGCCTGCCGATGCAGGGGACACGGGTTCGTGCCCCGGTCTGGGAAGATGCCACGTGCCGCGGAGCGGCTGGGCCCGTGAGCCATGGCCGCTGAGCCTGCGCGTCCGGAGCCTGTGCTCCGCCACGGGAGAGGCCACAACAGTGAGAGGCCCGCGTACCGCAAAAAAAAACCCCAGAAAACAAAACAAAAAACATACGAACTTTTGGCCAACACAGTATTTTCCAAAAAGTGACTGGAAATGAAACTCCAGATTCATCCACTCTTACACATTTTCGTCATCACTTCCTACTATTTTTCCAAAGCTTTAACTGGGAAGATGTCAGTCTACATGATCAGATAAATTGATGTGAAAATCACTGTAGGAACAGAAATTCCTCCCCACCTAAGAAGATACTTCTGCTAACAAATGATTTATTCGACAGAGACGTTGAATGTCCTTTAAAATTAAGTTTTCCAAGAAGGAAGTTGGACATTTTTCACCTGCCCGGTCATGATTGCCCTGGGTGATTAAAAGCGATTCGAGGAATGTGCAAAATGGCTCTCATGAATCTCCCCCTGACAGGTGTTGAGACACGCAGCTGGGTGTTCATTTGTCTGAACATTGCTGTGGAGGCTCTTGTGTTCCCTGGATGCATAGGAATGTGAGCTGTGTAAAGCAGACATTGTGAAGGGAGCTTGCACCTTCAGGTTGTAGCTCCTGAGTTTAAAAAAAAAAAAAAAAAAAAGGCATAGGCGATATGGGAACATATGTATATGTATAACTGATTCACTTTGTGATAAAGCAGAAACTAACACACCATTGTAAAGCAACTATACTCCAATAAAGATGGGGAAAAAAAGGCAAAGAAAAAAGCATTGTAGATTTTAAAATAATAATAATAGTTGAGCCACGGGCATGCCACGTATGAAAGTAGAACAGTGACGGTGATCAGTTATTGCTCTTCACCCTTTAAATAACTAACCTGAGAGTGAGGCAACAGAGGGAATATTCAGAAGAGAACATTTCATCGCAAGAAGAAAGACTGTGGAGAGAGAACGTATCATGCAGAGTTGTCTGATCTGAACAGTAGAATCTCAGCATTCATTTTTGAGGTCCTGTCCTTTGCAACCACAATTTCCTCTTTATCATAGACAGCAGTGTGTCCATTGTGCCTTTTGTCACCCTTCCACTGAGTGACTTTGAGCATTGATTGGCAGCCTGCTGCCAATCTGAAAGGAAATCAAGTGTGCTGGGTTTCACAAGTCAATCGTTAATTCAGCGATGGGTGGGAAATGTCCCCCGTGGTTTCCAGGAGCTCGCGCGCGTGCGTGTGTGTGTGCGTGTGTGTGTGTGTGTGTGTATGCACGCACACACCAGGTACATCAGATGGCTGGTGACTAGGGTGCCTGCTCAGGGTCCTGGGGGATGCCACCTGTTGAAGATTCCTGCTGGCATTTCACTTGCAGTGTCCACTGTATCACTTAAGACATCCTCCAGATTTCATTCCCAAACATCCCAGCAGAGCCTGCACCAAGATGGACCCATGTGTTCATAAAGAATCACCATTTATCTGACCTGTGAGAGTATCAATTTATCAACACTTAACACATTTGTATTATTAAATATGACATTACTTGTATAAGATGTATCCATTTAAAAAGTTACCTTTACTTTTTTCCCATGGTAAGTTTCCCTTGGCAAGCACTAATTTCAGGTGTGGTTTCTCATGTTATCCCAGACCTTACACAAAACATGAGTAATATCGTTTTATACATTCAATATTTGTATAGATTTGCCTACACATTTACCAATTTTTGATGTCTTTTATTTCTTTTGACATTCTTGCACCTTCCAACATGGATTAGTTCTGGCTTTTTTTTTTTTAATTTTAAAAAACTTTTATTGAGATATAATTGACATAAAACATTGTATAAGTTTAAGACGTGCAACATGTGAATTTGATACATTGATGTGTTGCAATATGATTGCCACTGTACTAACACCTCTCATATAACATAATTATGTCTTTTTTGTTGTGAGAACAATTAAGATCTAATCTGTTAGCAACTTTGTAGTTTACAATACAAGATTGATGTCTATAATCACTATGCTGTGCATTAAATCTCCAGGACTTATTTATCTACTGGTTGCAAGTTTGTACCCTTAAACAACATCTCCCAATCCCCTACTCCCAAGCCCCTGATAACCACCATTCTACTCTCTGCTTTTACAAGTCTGAGGTTTTTAGATTCCACATATAAGTGATACCATAAAGTATTGGTCTTTTTGTAACCTGACATCTCATTTAGCATAATGTCCTCAAGGTCCATCCATGTTGTTGCAAATGGTAGGATTTCCTTCTTCCTTATGGCTGAATAATATTCCTGTGTGTGTGTGTGTGTGTGTGTGTGTGTGTGTGTGTGTGTGTGTGCGCGCGCGCGCACGCGCGTGCGCGAGTGATATTTTTATCCGTTACTTTTATTTATCTGTGGACATTTAGGTTCTTTCGATATCTTGGCTATTGTGAATAATTCTGCACTAAACATGGGAGTGTAGTTATCTCTTTGATATCCTATTTTTATTTCCTTGGGATATACCAAGGAATGGAATTTGTGGATCATATGGTAGTTCTGTTTTTTTTAATAAATTTATTTATTTTATTTATTTATGTTTGGCTGCGTTGGGTCTTCATTGCTGAGCACGGGCTTTCTCTAGTTCCAGCCAGCGGGGTCTACTCTTCATTGTGGTGCGCGGGCTTCTCATGGCAGTGGCTCCTCTTGTTGTGGAGCATGGGCTCTAGGCCCATGGGCTTCAGTAGTTGTGGCACACGGGCTCAGTAGTTGTGGCTCATAGTCTCTAGAGCGCAGGCTCAGTAGTTGTGGCGCATGGGCTTAGTGGCTCCATGGCATGTGGGATCTTCCCGGGCTAGGGCTCGAACCCATGTCCCCTGCATTGGCAGGCGGATTCTTAGCCACTGTGCCACCAGGGAAGTTCCAGTAATTCTAGTTTTAATTTTGGAGAGAACCTCCATACTGTTTTTCATAGTGGCTGAACAAATTTACACTCTTACCAACTGTGCACAGGGTTCCTTTTTCTCCACATCTTCACCAACACTTGTTATCTCTTCTTGATGATAGCCATTCTAACAGGGGTGAGGTGTTATATTATTGTAGTTTAAATTTGCATTTCCCTAGTAAATATCATATAATAACGCATATATGTGGAATCTAGAAAATGGTATAGATGATCTTATTTGCAAAGCAGAAATAGAGACACAGGCGTAGAGAACAAATGTATGAACACCAAAGGGGAAAGGGGTGGGATGGGAGGAATTGGGAGACTGGGATTGACACATATGCATTATTGATACTATGTATAAAATAAGGCAACTGATGGGAACATACTGTATAGCACAGGGAGCTAATGCATGTGATAACCTAAATGGGAGGGAAGTCCAAAAGGGAGGAGATATCTGTATGTGTATGGCTGATTCCTTTTGTTGTGCAGTGGAGGCTAACACAACATTGTAAAGCAACCATACTCCAATAAAAATTAGTTTCTAGAAATAAATGCTGCATCTGCTCCTGCTCTCAATATATACATATCCTTTCTCTTAACTTCTATATCTTTGGTTAAATAAGTCAGAAACTGACAGCTTGTATATAGTCATGTTTTGTTCAATAATAAATGTCTTTTCAATAAAAAAAAATTTTCATTTCCCTGATGATTACTGATGTTGAGCACCTTTTCATGTACCTGTTGGCCATTTGATGTCTTCTTTGAAAATGTGTCTATTCAGTTCCTCTTCCCGTTTTTAATTAGATTTGGGGGGGTGTTGAGTAGTACAAGTTTATTATATTTTTTGGATATTAATTCCTTGCTCTGTACATGATTTGCAAAAATGTTCTCCCATTCTCTAGGTTACCTTTTCATTTTTTTGGATTCTTTTGCTATGTATAAGCTTTTTACTTTGATAGAGTGTAATTTGTTTATTTTTGCTTCTGTTGTGTTTGCTTTTAATGTTATATCTTAAAAAAATTATTGCCAAGACCTATGCCAAGGAGCTTCTTTCCTAAGTTTTCTTCTAGGAGTTTTATGGTATTAGGTCTTATGTTTAAGTCTTTGATTCATTTCAAGTTAATTTTTGAGGGTGGTGTAAAATAGGGATCCAGTTTCTTTTTTCTGCATGTGGTTAACCCATTTTCCCATCACAATTTGTTGAAGAGACTCTCCTTTCCCCATTGAGTGTTATTGGCTCCCTTGTCAAATATTAGTTGACCGTAAATGTGGGGAGTTATTTCTGGGCTCGGTTTTCATTCCATTGGTGTTTGTGTTTATTTTTATGCCACTGCCATATTGTTTTAATCGCCATAGCTTTGTAGTATAGTTTGAAATCAGGAAGTGTGATACTTCTGGCTTTGTTCTTCTTCCTCATGATTGCTTTGGCTATGAGGGCTCTTTCGTGATGCCATACAAGTTTTAGGACTGCTTGTTCTATTTATGTGAAAAATGCCATTGGAATTTTGATGAGGATGGCTGTGCATCTATAGATTGCTTTGGGTAGCATGGACATTTTAACAATAATGTTTCTTATGATCCATGAATACATGCTGTGTTTACATTTGGCTTCCTCAGTTTCTTCCATCAGAGATTTGTCTTCATTGTACAGATTTTTAATTCCTTAAGTAAATATATTTCTAACTATTCTATTATTTTTATGCAGTTGTGAATGTGATGATCTTTGTAATTTCTTTTCAGATTTTTCATTTTTAGTGTATAGAAACACATGATTTCTGTATGGTAATTATATATATTGAAACTGTACTGAATTCATTAATTCCAACAGTTTCATGATTGAATCTTTAGGATTTTCTATATATCAGATTATATCATCTGTAAATAACAACATTTTACTTCTTTCCTTTTCAATTTGGATGCTTTTTATTTTTTTGTCTTGCCTGGTTACTCTAGCCAGGACTTCCAGTACTGTGTTGAATAGGAGTGGTGAGACAGTGCACCTTAACGCACAGGCTTTAAACTCTCCTTCAGTGGTGGTCTACTCGTGAAAATGTTCGTAGGCTTTTGTTTTTGCAGCTGTATTTATTTCAGCCCCATTTTGGAAAGATATTTTCTCTGGCATCTATTTCCTTTCAATGCTTTAATTCTTTTATTCCACTCTCTCCTGGTAGACTGGCTTCCATTGCTTGATAAAAGTCAGGTGTAAGTCCCACCATCAAGCCTTTGAAAATATGCCATCTTTTATTGTCTGGCTGCTTTTAAGCTTATCTCCTTGTCTTTGGTATACTCTGGAATGCCTTGTGATGTATGTGTGTACATGTATTTAATTTTATTCTTCTTGGGATTAATTTGATTTCCTATACATGTGGGTTACTGTCTTTCTGGTTGATTTGCAATCATCATCTCTTCATGTATTCCTGTCCCCTGTCTTTCTGGAACTCTTAACATTTGTTAGCTCTTTTTCTTGTGTCTTCACTATTTTTCTAACATCTCTTTCACATTTTTCATTTCTGTGTCTCTCTGTGCTGGCTTCTGGAAAGTGTAGCCTTCCAATTCACTGATTCTCTCTTCATTTCTTTTTTATCTACTTTTAACTCCATCCACTGAGTTTTAAATTTCATCATTTGTATCTTGCATTTCTAGATGTTCTGTTGGGCCTTTTTCAAATCAAGCTTGCTTTTATTTCTTTGTGTAGGTTGCACTGCAATCTGTATCTGATCATCGAAACCTGAAATCTTCGTTGCTTTGTTTGTTCTGTGCCTCATGCCTGTTGAGAATTGCTTAAGGAGACTTAAGTCCTTATGGGCTTTGTAATCTTTACATTTCAGACACTTTTCTCCCTTGTCCCTGAATGAGGGCACATTCCTCCAGAGAAGATGTGTGTTTGCATCTTCTGGGGGTCTGTGTGGGCCAAAAGTATGATATAATCATGCTGTTCATTCTGATGGTTGGAATCCTTGCTGTATCCTTGGTGTTATACTTCAGATGTCATCACTGTGCCTAGAAACACTGTCAGTTAGGACCATTTTAAACCAAATTCAGAGTTTAGAATTTTACTGGAGGGAATACCACCTAAGTGATGTGAATTTATCCTGCTAATCTGCATGAGGGCAGATTCTTGGTTACAGATTTTCAAGAACTTTCCTTTGCCTTATTAACTAAGTGCCAACGCGTGACTTCTAGAGGGTGGGAGCTGTGTTTGCATCTTGTGGACTCTTATACTGAGAATGTCATTGCTGGTTCTCAAACCCATAAATTCACGTCTTCTTTACATTGTAAATAATGATTAAGGACCCCAAACAGCTTCTGTCTGGGTGACTTATATAAATTGATGTTTACCATATTAGCAATGAAAACTGAGAAGATTGTTACACATCTATTGATGGATACATTTAAAAATAACGATAAATCCATTACGTGTTAATACAAATAATATATTCTTATTGTATGAAGAATATCTTATATTCTTATATAAAAAATACAGTCTTATGAGTATATTATATTCTTCTTATAAACTATATATATATATGTTATATGTAATATATTCTCACTAATGGGAAAGTATGGGTAGTAAGAATGGCATTGTTTTACATTTTTGCAAATCACTTTAATGTCTGGCATTCTAGAAAACAACCAGATTCTTATTATATCTGCTTCTGTATTCAATCTGTTGTGTTATCACCCATCACATAGCCTCCAGAAAAGTCCACTGGACTCTTACAAGAGAGCAAGGGTGAAAAAGACAAATGTCTCAGTATCATAAGGAAAAGAGTTTTGACTCAGGGTACCCATCCCCAAGGTTCCCTTTACCACACTTTGAGAACAACTAGTGTAGCACTTTGGAGTCACAACTTCCTGGAGGAAAATGTCTCATTAGACTCCCGACCTTGACAGGGACATAAAAAGCCTTGTCTTCTGTTTTTTGGAGATGTGAGAGGACATCAAAAACGTGGTCTGTGTTTGACCAGTTCACTGACTATTCTCTGGGAAGAGGTGGCTTCAGGGCTCTGCCTATCTGTCTCCCTCAAGATTATGCCCTGACGGTTCTGTTATCCCATCTGTCTTGAGATGCTTCTAATAAGATGCTTTATGGGAATTCCCTGGCAGTCCAGTGGTTAGTGCTCCGTGCTTTCATTGATGAGGGCCCGGTTTCAATTCCTGGTCAGGGAACTAAGATCCCACAAGCTTGTGCAGCCAGAAAAAAAAAAAAAAAAAAAAAGGTGTTTTACAAATATATTCACCCAGCATTCTTCATTTTGTTTCAGCTGGAATGTTGGCTCAAATAAGCTAATCTTCCATGTTACCAGAAATAGCACTCATATTAAAAGACTTAAGCATGACAGATTAAGATGATGAGAAGAAAATAGGAATATTAAGGATTTAAGTTATATAACAGAAGGAAGGTTTAATGGATGTATAAGAAAATCCATATCCATAAAATATAAATGACATTTTTAACTATCTATTAGCTCAAAAAGAAAGCATTAATTTCAAATAGTATAAATAGGATCAACCATATTTGGGGCCATAATGTCATGATGTTAAAATTTGATAACAGAATATTCACAAATACTATCATCCAACTGGAATTGTTTTTTACTGAAGTATAGTTGATTTACAATGTTGTGCCCGTCTCTGCAGAGTGACTCAGTTAAGCACATATATACATTCTTTTTTGTATTCTTTTCCATGATGGTTTATCCCAGGAGATTGGATATAGTTCCCTGTGCTCTACAGTAGGACCTTGTTGTGTATCCATTCTCTGCATTTAATAGTTTGCATCTACTAATTCCAAACTCCTAATCCATCCCTCTACCTCCCCCCCTCCCCCCTTCCCCTTGGCAACCATAAGTCTCTTTTCTGTGTCTGTGAGTCTATTTCTGTTTTGTAGATAAGTTCATTTGTGTCATATTTTAGATTCCACATATGATATCATATGATACTTGTCTTTCTCTGTTTGACTTACTTCACTTAGTATGATAATCTCTAGGTCCATCCATGTTGCTGCAAATGGCATTATTTCATTCTTTTTTATGGCTGAGTAATATTCCATTGTATATATGTACCACATCTTCTTTATCCATTCTTCTGTTGATGGACATTTAGGTTGCTTCCATGTCTTGGCTATTGTAAATAGTGATACTGCTAGGGGTGCATGTGTCTTTTTGAGTTACAGTTTCCAACTGGAATTTTAAAACTCTCTTTTAAATGTCTTTCGGGAAGAAGAAAGGAAGTTCAAGCGATCACTTTCAGAACATTGGGGATATGGCTAAAATTACTCTCGGGTGGTAGGGGAAAGGGGATTGACTTTTTTAGAATGAGTTTATTTTTTAAATAACGAATCAAGTAGACTGAGAAGTTGATAAAGAGAAACATCAATCTCAAGAAAGCAAGAAAATGAAATTCTTCAGCTAATAGGGGAGTAATTGAATACGTAAGAACGTGGATCAATATGCATAATATAAAATCCACCCTTGTTCCCAAAGCCTTCAGGGATCTACATGATTTGGAGACAAGCTACCTCTGTGATCTCCAGTTCCACCACTATTTATTTTTCTCCCTTCATTGATGACACATGGACCTCCTTGCTTTTCTGGGATTGCAGTCCCACCTTAGAGCCTTTACCCGGTAGGTTCTCTTTGCTTGAATTTTCAATGCCCAGATGGTAATCGCCACCAAGTAGGGGATTTAACTATTGTGTTCACAGCCTTATGTCCACCTTCTAGAATATTGCAGAGTCTGAAACGAATGCTTCATAAATATATTTAATAAGAGGATACAATAAAGCAGAGACCTAGTCTTCTGAAAAACTTTTCAGATAAACCACTAGAAAGCAATATGAAAAGAATGATAAAGTGTGCATACCCCAAACTGACCCCAAAACGGTATATTCATCACAAAAATCAGTGCGATTGTCAGTGGCTTATGCAAATACTTTTGAAAAGTAGAATAAAAGGGATGATTCTAGGGAAAATATGCATTACCAGAATTTAGAGAAACAAAGAAAATATCAGTAAATCAGCTTTAAGGAAGAAATTGAGTAAGATCTATCTCTGCATAAAAATGTTCAAGGTCATGGAATTCTTAACTAAGTTCTCTGAAACCTGCAAGGAATTCTCAAGGTATTTTTATTACTCAGAGATTGGGTTAAGAGGAAAGCTTCTAAATAATTTGGGACAGCTTCCTCAGAATCATTCTAAAATTTGATTTAAAAAGCCTAAGAAAAAGAGACTCCAAAGTGATAGGAATATTATTGCAAATAACATGAAAATTGATTCAGCAAATAGCATCATTTACTACATCAAAAGAATAATACACATGAAAAGGTGAGGTTAATTTTAGGAATTGAAGGATGGGTTAATTAAGATATGATTCATGCAATGCACCCTATAAATAGGTCAAAATAAAAGGAAACAACTAATACAGGTCTAACGGATATTTGATAAAATTGCACCATTCTTCCTGAGAAGAACTCTTTAACAAAACAAGAGTAGAAAAATGTTGTTCCATAGAGAACAGACTTGTGGTAGCCAAGGGGGA
>RJWK010042313.1:0-19213 GCA_004363435.1 Platanista minor
TTTATATTTTTATATATTGACATATATCAGAGGAGATTTAGTACAGGAATTGACTCACATGCTTATGGAAGCTGAGAAGCCCCACAATCTGCCCTCTGCAAGCTGGAGAACCAGGAAAGCCAGTGGTATGAATCAGTTTGAGTCCAAAGGCCTGAGAACCAGGGGAGTTGATGGTATAATTAATTCCCAGACTGAGGCTGAAGGCCTATGAAGCAGGGGGCTACTGGTTTAAGTCTCAGTGTCTGAAGGCCCAAGAAACAGGGTCAGGAAAAGATGGACATCTCCGCTCAAGAAGAGAGAGAGGGAATTTGCCCTTCCTTCACCTTTTTATTTTATTTGGGTCCTCAACGGATTGGGTGCTGCCCACCTGCACATGATCATCTGAGGGCCATCTTCTTTACTCAGTCACTGAATCAAATGCTAATCTCCAGGGTTCCAGAAACACTCTCACAAAACACCCAGAAGTAATGTTTTACCAGTTATCTGGGCATCCCTCAGCCTAGTCAAGCTGACACATAAAATTAACCATCACATTCTCTGATCCAGCAATCCCATTTCTAAGAATCTACTCTAAAAATAGATTTGTACATAAAGGAAATGACACATGCAGAGTTAGTTGTAATAGAAGATTGGAAGCAACCCAAATATCCATCACTAGGTGAATGGTTTTTAAAAACTATGGCACACACATTATTTCTACACAAAGGAAACCATAAAACTGTAAAAGAGAATAAGGAAACTCTCAGTGTACTGACGTGGAAAGATCTCCAGAATCTAGTGTTATGTGAAAGATCTAGTGTATTTGGTACATTACCACTTGTATGAAAAGATGGAGGGAAGATTACATATTTATATTTTCTTGAATATACATAAAAAGTCTGTGCTTATCTGTTTAGAAGTGGGATGGGGACAGATGTGGGAGGGAAACTTTTATTTTACACCTTGTAATTTTGTCCTATATCAATGCATTACCTATTCAAATAATTCAATATTTTAAGGAATTTTAAAAATTTCGTAAGTGAAAAAATGTAGTACTTGGCACAGGTTTAGATAATAGAACAATGGGTCAGAATAGAGAGACTAGAAACAGACCCCTGATTATATGGAAACTAACATGATAGAGGGAGCATTCCAAACCAGTAGAAGAATGATGGACAGTTCTGTCAGTTGTGCTGGGAAAATTGTTATCTCCATAGCAAAGTTAAAATTGGACTGCCTCCTCTCACTCTGTACAAAAATTAATTTTAGACTCAGTATGGGAAACTATGGCAAACAAAAACTTAACACTTTTAGAAGAAAATACAGGAGAATTATCTTTATGACCTCAGGGTATGAAGGATTTCTTCAACAATTCACAAAACAACACAAACAGGTTGGAAAAAGATAGATAGTTTTGACTACATTAAAATTTAAACATTGATGTGCTTCAAAAGACACAATAGACAACGTAAAAAGAGAAGTCACAGACTGGGAAAGGATATTTGCAACACACATAACCAAAAAAGTATCCTGAATGTATAAAAAGACTTACAAATCAATCAGATGATGCAAAGGACCCTACAGGAAAATAAAATATAAGAAGAGTCAGCTGACAGAAAAGAAAGCCTGAATGGCTAATACATTTTTGAAATGGTGCTCATATGTACTACTAATCAGTGAAAAGCAAAATCAAATCATACTGTGAATATATTATGTACACATTAGATTTGCAAAAACATGAAAGCTCCATAATTTCAAGTGCTGAAGAAATTACAGAGCAATGGGAGCGTTCATACACTGCAGATGGGAGTGTAAATTCGTAAAACTACTTTGAGTGCGAGCTGGTAATATCTGATAAAGACACATACACACATTTCATATATATATGTATATATGTGTGCGTGTGTGTGTGTGTGTGTGTGTGTGTGTGTGTGTGTGTCTGTGTGTATTTCTCACACAAGGAGGCATGCCCAGGAATATTTCTTACAACATTGTTTGAAAGAGTAAGAAACATTTGGATTTAACTTAAATGTTCATCAAGAGCAGAATTGATGAGTAAGTTGTGGTATAACTTTACACTGGAAGGCACTATATATCAGTGAAGATAAAAGAACCAGAGCTACAAAAATCAATGTGGGTAAATCTTACAAACACAGTATAGAACAAAACCAAAGCAAAACATAAAAGCAAATTGCAGAAGGATAGATAGTATGATAACATTTGTATGACGTTTAAAGACAGGCAAAATGAAACAATATAATGTTTATCCCCATATGAACTTTATATAATGCATGCAGGGATATTTGCATAATGTGTAAGTGCTTTCATAACAAAATGCATGGTAAGCATTCATCCTATCAGATGACCTCTGTGGGGAGGGGGAGGAATGGGGTTGCGAGAGGTCCCCAGAGACCTTCAACTGTATGTCTATTGTTTTATTTCCAATCTGGATGGTGAATATGTGGAGGTTCGTTTTCTTATTTTCTACATATTCTGATGTCAGCTTTATGTTATAACTGCAAAAGGTAAAGTGTTCCTTAACAACGGTAGTCATTAACTGGAAAATATAATAGGGTATACAATACCTTTAGTTTTTTTTTTACAATAGCAGCAAAACTATTATGTATCTGGGAATTAATTTATTAAGAATGTATAAGATCTTTCTGAAGAAAAATTTAAATTTTACTAAAAGACCAGACAAGCAGACCTTAATAAAAGAATAGAAACACCATGTTGATGGATTACATAGCGGTTAATTCTCTCCAAATTTATCTATAAACTCAAAGTAGCACCAAATAAAATTTCCTTCTCACCTCACCCTCACCCTATTCTTTGATGACGACGATTGGCGTTTTCTCAATTTTATGAGTTAACATGTGAAGCGCTGGGCACAGTGTTCCACACAGACCCACAAACGTGGGTTAAATGGGATAAATTAGGATGGTTCAGTCCACCGCCCCACCATGAGGCCTCTCGCACTTTGACTTTGTTGGGGGCTTCTAAAAGGTCAGGATACCGGGGGCCTCCCTGGTGGTCCAATAGTTAAGAGTCTGCCTTGCAATGCAGGGGACGCTGGTTGGATCCCTGGTCGGGGAACTAAGATCCCACATGCTGTGGGGCAACTAAGCCCACGGGCCATAACTAGAGGGAAGCCCACATGTGGCAATGGAGACCTGACGCAGCCAAATAAATAAATAAATTAATATTTAAAAAAAGAGAAAGGTCAGGATACCGTGAATGTTAATGGAATAAATAGTAAAGCACTTATTTATCGGGTGTGTGGTGTGTGTGTGTGTGTTTGTGTGTTCATTTACAAGTTACAAAAGGAGAAAATGGGACCTAGAGGGGAAATCTTCTCACCCACGGTGCACAGCAGGTCAGCGGCTGGGGATGGGCTGAGAAAGAGAAGGAAGGAAGTGGTGAAAGGAACTGTTGAGGAAGAAAGAGAGGAGGGGAGGAGAAGAGAGGAAGGGAAGGCATAGTGGGGCGTGAGGAGGGAGGCTCCATCTGCGTCTGTCTCCCGGCTCTCGTGATGGGTACAGGGCATCTGCTCTTCCTCACTCAGTGGAGGACACCTCCATCTCCTCTTCTGGGGGAGCTGATGACTTGCTCATCTTCATGGCACTGTTTCGTTTTCCCAGCCCAGTTGTGTCTTTTGTCCAGCTGAGCACTTCCAACTCTGATCCCATTTCTCTGCATTCTCATGGAACACCACAAGGTCCTAAGGGGGGTCCCCAATACAATGTCAGCCCCCTGGGAGTTGCCAGCAGGAGAATACTGGGAGTGTGATGAGGGGGGAGTGCACGGGCCTTTCCCAGGCCTCACCTGAGCCCCAGCAGAACGGGATCCTCCGTGGGGGTGGAGGGGGTCCCCAACTTGGGGATGGTCACCAAGGAACTCAAGGCCCTTGCGAGGGCTCTCTGCCCTGCCCCTCATAGGCACCCCCACTGCCCATTTCACCTGTGTGCCACACACAGCCACGTCTGTGCTCATAGGAAGTGAAAAGCAGCAACTGGGGATAAGGTTGGAGACTCCTCGATGGAAAATATCACACGCCTATTGAGGAAACAGAATCGTAGATGGGGAATAGACAGCCTCTCACTGGGGAAGACAGGGAACAAACCAGAAAGTAGGAGAGGGCATTGTTTTCCCTTCCAAGTTGCGGATTCTGTGGTGGACAATCTTCACACCAACTCTACAAGGTGGGTATTACTAATTCCAGATCACACAGAAGAGGAAAGTGAGGCTCTGAGAGGTGAAGTATTGTCCATAACTCGGCAAGGAGATGTAGTGAGTGTCTGGGGCAGATGGTGACAGTGTCAAGATTTGAACCGAGAGACAGCTGGTTGCAAAACTAGCTTTTTCTGCTCATATTCCATGATGCCTCATGCTGAAATCACGTGGAAGGGAATGGTATTAGAATTATCGTCTGAAAAAGAGACTTGCAGAATTTGGGGGAGAAGGCTGGGCTACAGAGACAATGATAGAATCCTGCAGCAGAACCCTGGAGACTGCACCATGCTTACTTACCTCTACGCTTTTGCATATACAGTCCCTCTGCTTGGAATGTCCTCTCCCCTTCCCAAGTCTGACCAACGTAGTCAAGGGTCACTTCCTCCAAGAAGTCTTCCCTGACCTGAGCAGGGTGGGCTGGCTGTGTGACTCTCTGCCATGGAAATTTCCCACACTCACCCTTGTCCCTGCCCCGCCATAATTACCCATTCTGCATCTGTTATTCTTCCACTAGGCTGTGACATCATTGGAAGACCTGGGTCTAATCCATCTGTGCATTTCTAGAGTTCCTCCCAGGGCCAGGCACAGTGGATGGAGGTCTCCAGGGAGTGATGAATGAATGGATGAGTGGCACAATGTAAGGTTATGAGCGCTGGCCCTACTGCCTGGGTTGGAATCCCAATGACTGCACTTCCTGTGTGTGACCGTGGGCAAGTTACTAATCTTCCTGTGCTTTAGTGTCTCATCTACAAAATGGGGCTAAACAGGAGTGCCTAATTCATGGGATTATTGTGAAGACTCAATGAGTCAATATATAAAAAGCACTTAAAATGGTGCATGGCACATGGTTAAGTGACATAGTAAATATTACTTGTAACTATTATTGGTGTAACTAAATTATCTGCTCATTTGTTCACTCATCACTCGTTTGTCTTCCATAAAATATTTCATCTAGTGCCTTTCCTGTGTTAGGCATTAGGTTGGCCGCTGGAGTCACAGATATAAATCAGATAGCCTTAGTCCTCAATATGGGCAGGGATCAGGGGAGACAAACATAGATACTGGTAATTACGTCCCTGGGGAGGGATGGTCAGTGCTGAGAAGGGTGTGGCACAGGGTCAGCAGACAGAGGTCCCTGGTCTGGGCCAAACAAGTCCCTCTTCTCTTGGAGCTCACCGAGGATGCAGCGGCTCTAGGGAGAAACACTGAGCAAGTGAGAAGTGGATCTGGGAGCCTCTGCTCAGCCTTCATGGACAGCCGGACCCCGAGATCCAGGACCTTTGATATTTCATTGACTAATGCTGCATTTCACTGAACAGAAGCTTCCTGTTAAATCAAAACAGATGAGGTTTTAAAAATAATTCTAATTGATTCCATCCCTAGAGTTCAAATCGGTAGCTCTTGGCCCAGCCAAGATCAGAGTCGTGTGCGTGCGTGTGTGAGTGTGTGCACCCGCGGGTATGTATGGACAGATGACAACAGGGGTCACTCTTCAAACACCAGCAATGCACCTGTCCCAGTGCTAGGCATCTTCCCTGCTGGATTTCATTTGGTCCTCACACCACTAGGAGTAGGACTATCATTAGGACCATTTTCAAAAAAAGAAACTGGAGGTCAGAGGTGTCAAGACACTTGCCTAAGAGCGTAAAGCTGTAAGTGGTAGAGTCAGGGCTTGATCCTGGTCCTTTCTAACTTGAAAGCAACACACGGTGAGGGATGATGAGAGGAGCGAGAAGGCAAGAGAATCCCTGGGCTTGTTTGAAGAGGCAAGGGATCCGAGAGGCGTGTGATAAGAACGAAAAATAATAACGCTAGATGCCATCTGGTGAACCCACCCACTATGGGCACTGACATTGCGATGTACAGACGTTAAATCCTCACACTATTTCAGTAAGTATTATTAGTCCCATTTTCAGATAAGGAAATTAAGGTTCAGAAGGATTAACAAAATCCTCCAGAGTCACTTCATTAGTAAATGTTTCTGACTCACAAGCCCTTGTTTCTTTGTGGATATTACGTACATTGTAGGCACGTGTGTGTGCGGCAGGGAGCTATGAATTGTGATCGTTCCTTCAGAACAGTGCATCGAGTTGTCACACTGTGAGGTGTGAGCTGCTGCATTCATTCATCCATTTGGTCACTCGACGCCTGCCTTGGCCCGGCCCTGCTGCAGGTGCTGGGAACACCTGAGTGCAGGGTATAGGAGCAGAGAAGATGGGCGACATGCGTCCTGGCCAGGGACTGTGGCAGAGACAGACAATAAGCCCCTGAATCAAGATACCAGGAGAGCTCTGACTGGCTGGGAGTGGCTATTTTGGGAGGTCCGTTTAGGAATGACAAGGCACTTACAAAGATAGAGCCGATGGGATGTTCTTGGGGAGGAGCATTCTAAGCAGAGGGGCAGCTACTGCAAAGCTCCCTGGGTTGGAACAGGCTTGGTGCGTCTGAGGACCAGAAAGAAGGGAGTTGGGGGCAAGCAAGGAGATGAGGTCAGGGAGCAGGTGCCTGGATTAAATAGGGCCTGGGAGACCAGCACAAGGAGGCTGGATTATGTTTTAACTGCAGTGGGGGCCAATGGAGGGTTTTTAGCAAGGGTGCGGCTTGAGCCCACCTACGTTTGTAAGGACTGCTCCGGCTGCGGAGTGGAGTGCGTTGGGGGAGGATGTGCATCATCACAGCAGCAGGGAGCCCTATGGGGAAGCTACTGCAGAGTCCAGGAGAGAGAGGGTGGTGATTTGACTGAGATGTTAACAGTGGGGGAGAAGAGACATAGACAGACTGAGGATATGTTTCTGAGGAGCAAAGCTTTCTGATGGATCGGCTGAGGGGTGTGAGGGCCAGAGGAATGAAAGACCATCTTCAGGTGAGCAACCAGGTGAATGGTGGAGACTTTGCCTGAGATGCAAGAAGACTGCGGAGGAGCAGGATTTGGGGGTGTCAATCAAGAGTGGGATAGGGAAGTGGGCGATGCCAGTTAGAAACCCGAGCCGATGGCCCTCAAGTTCATGGCTGTGGATTTAGATTTGGGTGTCATCAGCATATAGACAACATTTAAAGCCAAGAGACTTGCTGAGATCACCTGAGGGAGAGCGGAGGGCAAAATTCAGATGAGCCAAGGGAAACCAGATGCATATCCATGAGTCAGCCAGGGTTCTCTTTCAAGCCAACAAGTTCCAAGTTTGGCCTCACGTGGCTCTTTCAGGGCAACCATGGAGAAAGCAGAGGGGCTTCCAGGGAGATCAGTATTTTGATCTCAGCTCTGTTATTTCTATCATTTCCTAACTACAGTGACTGCTGTTCACTGAGCCTCAGTTCATTTATCCGTACAATGGAACAGTAATGTTCACTAGAGAATGGGATGAGTTAATGGTTGTGAAGGCAATAAGAGCACGAGGCACTCTGCTCTTGCTTTAGAATGTCCTGGGAAGGAAGCAAGATGGTTCAGATACTTTGATCTTCAAAACTGGTTTCTTTCAAGATTTCGATAAACCAGGTTTACTGTAGATTCTAACCAATTTCAAATCCATCCTCAGGTGGCCTCCTTTTGAGACTTTCTCTCAGCTCCCAAAGATGCCCGCTCTCCTGGCTGCTCCCTGGGGAGTAGGGGGAGGGGAGGAGGGACATATCTGATTGTGGAGTTGGGGGGCAGGAGCTGGGCTTGAGCAGCTCAACTCCTGCCTCTCTCAGGGATCAGCCTGGTTGCAGAGCAGCTGTCCATGTGACCCAGCCTCTGATCTGCCCAGTCTGCACTCATTTATGTACAGGCGGGCCACACCCACAGCCCTGAGGGTCCTTACTTTCTATCCACTCCTTCACTTTCCCCCCTGAAGATGACTGAGTTGGCTAGAGAGACGTCACTAGGGTTGCTATTCAACTCAAGGCCATGTGCTGTACCCGTACACTCTGTGCTCCGGGGAGATGAGACAGTCACACAGGAAACAACTGGGAACAGATCCAAGAGAAGATGGAGCCCAGACCTGGAATGTGCAACCAGGACCCCTCCTGTGGTCAGGCTTTGGGTCAACAGTGGACTGAGACAAGGGTATACCAACCCACACCTCTCTGCTGGGCCCCAGACTCTCACATGCAAGCTTCGGAACAGACAGCTCTGCTGGACCCTCCAGGTTAACACGGCCCCGGCGGAGCCCACTGCGGTCCCCACGTTCCTGCTGCCTCTTCTGTGTGTGGAGAGGCCGCCATTCCTCGGCCTCTTCCTCCTAGACTGTGGGTGCTGTGAGGGCGGGCGGGTGGTGCCATAGCCCTATGTGTTTCCTTAGCTCGGGGTACAGAGCTTGATGTGGAGCTGGCCTGCAGAGGAGGGATTGAAGGAAGGAACGTGGCAGCATCCCTGAAGCTGCAGGAGCAGCGGAGGGGGTGTCTCAGTGGGACACAGAAAGTAGCTCCCTTGGGCCCTGTCCTGACCATACGGCCCTTACAAATGGCTCTAGGGCTTTCGGAGAACTGTGGGAGGGCCGCATGTCTGGTCACCCCTGTTTCTAGGCCTGGAGTTTGAAACACAGGGGACTGAAGGGGTTGGCCATTTACGTGGGGAAATTGTAAATAGGAAAGATAAACGGTGGAAAATTAGGCACTGACCCATGGGCTCACCGCTGGGACGGGGAAACCCGAGCCGAGCTCATGGAAAAACTATAACCAGAGCAGGCTGAGCCGCACCATCCCAGAAAAGCAGACGGGGGCAGCCATAAAACCTGACCCCTTTAAGTCAGCCAGGCCAGGTCCTACACTATTTTTAGCTGCCAGTATTATTTTAAAACATTCCTCCTTCAAACGCCTCCCTTTGCCCCCCCACCACCGAGTGCGGCGCGATCATGGACAAGTGGCCTAACTTCCCTGGGCCTCCGCCTTGCCATCCGTGGACCGGGGTTATCTCTCTCCAGTCCTGTCCCCGGCACGGGTCTATTTGGGTTAGAGAGAGAGCACTTTTTGCTCAAATATCCTAGAACTTTGGGATTTTGATTCCCACCTTCACTTTTTATCTTGTAATGGAGGAGCAAGAATATGGGCTTTGGAGCGGGCATGCCAGTTCTGGAATTTTCCTCCCAGTGTGATGTTATTCACCTCAGGCATCTATAAAAGGGGGGCTTCTTGGGAGTAGAGGGACTTCTCCAGCTTCATCTTTTATTATTATTTTTTTTTTGCAGTACGCGGGCCTCTCAGTGCCGCGGCCCCTCCCATTGCGGAGCACAGGCTCCGGACGCGCAGGCTCAGCGGCCACGGCTTGCGGGTCCAGCCGCTCCGCGGCACGTGGGCTCTCCCCGGACTGGGACTCGAACCCGCGTCCCCTGCATCGGCAGGCGGACCCTCAACCACTGCGCCACCAGGGAAGCCCCAGCTTCATCTTAATCTACCTTTCCATCCCCCTTGTCACTCTCCCCAAACATCCTGTCTCTGTGGGACTCCTTGTCTGGAATGCTTTCCCTGTTCCCTCCTGTGCCCACACTCCTTCAGTCATTCACCGGACACTTAGTCTCTCCCAGGCCATGCGCTGGGAGATAAATGCTGGGCTGTGGGGCAGCCTGGGGACCCCGAGCGCTTCCCACAGATGGTGCTGCCTGAATGGATGCTAAGAAGGGAACTGGGACGCACAGGAGGGGCATTGGGGGTGGGTATTCCAGGCCAAGGGGGAAGTGATGGCAAGAGTGCAGAGAGAAGCAGGCATGTGATGAAATCAAAGTAAGCACTTTGGTGTTTCAGGCTCATAAAGTGCAAGGTGAGGCATGGGTGGAGGGTGCTGGAAAGGTACTTTAGGGCCAGAGTGAAGAGTTTGCACTTCTGCCTGAGGGCAATGGGGAGCCAGTGGAAAGTTTTCAGGTAGGAGAATGCCAGCTGATTGGCCGTCCTCTCCTCCTGTAAGCCCCAATCTGACCTGAGGCCACGTGTGCTCTTTCTCTGGGTGTTTCACAGCCAATCCAAAGCCCAGCATGGACTTCTGTTTATTTCCGTTCAGGTCCTGGTCCTAAGGCCCAGATAGCAGGTCGTCCAGGGTAGGACTAGTCCTTCAAGGTCATCTAGTCCAAACCCCTATTCTATAGATGGAGAAACTGAGATCCAGAGAAGGGCCGATTCAGGACTAGGTCTGGGTCTTCTGACACCCAGGCAGGGAATCTGCCCACCCCACACACTCTCAGAGCCTGGAGCATTCTGGGCATGGTGGGAGGGGAGGGAGGAGGGGCTGTGCCTGGGGGGCTATGTGGGCTGGGTCGCTTCTTAGGATTCGCTCAGTCTCTGGAGAGACCCCTTCACATGCCATTTCCTTCCAACCATTTTAAGGGCAGGTTGCTTGTAAAACAGTCAAAATTAAGTCATTTATAGCAGAGGCGTTTGGAGTGGGTTATAGAAATGTGTGGCTGGGGGATAGGGAGATTGTTTTTCTTTCCCATTTCTTTGTGGACTTTCTCAAAAGTCTGGAGCCCTGCAAACTCCTGAGAAATGAAGACCGGCAAGGGCCCAACTGTGGGCATATCACTGAGGCAGGTACTTCTGGAAAAGGCTGGGCCAGGATAGGTATCCACAGAGGAGGAGGCTGGGAATCCCGACCCTGGAATGCCATGTCTGCGGGTCCAGCAACATCTCTGAGGAGTTAAGAAGAAAGAGAAGAGGTGGAGGAAGTCAAGGAGAGAGCCAGTGGGGGAGATTCAAACTGAAACCAGAGTTTGGGAAAGAGAGAGCCCCATGGGGCAGGGGTAGGCGGAGGTGAAGGCAGCGTGGTAGGGGAAAACGCTTCGGGCTGGGTGTCAGAAGACTGGTCCAGCCCCTGCTGCAAACTCTGCAGGACTGTCAGCATCTCCCGTATTCAGGGTCCTCATCCCCCCAAAGCGGAGGCTGCTTCCTGGCCTGCTCTGATGGTGATGAGAGTCCAAGGAGATTATGGGGTGTATAGCATCCTTTTGACATCTTCTGAAGAAAGGGAAGCATTCTGAGCATCACTGTACTGTTCCCAAAGGACAGTCAATCTTGGTCCTGGGCCCTGGGGAAATCTCTGCAGAGAGGGAGCTGGGCCTGAGACCACCACAAAGCTCTGAGTGGGGCACTTTGCCCTGTGGTCCTGTCCTACAGATTCACCATCCAGGCCGGTAACTGACTTACCACGTGGGAATATGCAGAATTGACACACAGCACAGCACTTCTCCATGCCCAGTCTCCACTCATCCGCCATCTCACTGCGTCCTTGCCCTGAGCCTAGGAACAGGCAGGCAGAGATCATTTATAGCTCTGGAGGGCAACTTGCCCAAAGCCATGCAACTGCTAAATGGATGAGGCAGGTCCGGAGCCCCGACTTCAAAGACCAGCCTTCTTGGCCAGTGGATCCCTTGGTTCCTTAACAAATGAAGGTGGCCTGCAGCCACAGACAGCATTGGCATCATTCACAGCCCTGGCTAACATTTCTGACTGCCTACTCTGTGCCAGGTGCTCTCCTAAGCGCTTTAGGAACAAAGCATTGCATTGTCTACTTCTCACATCAACCCTATGAAGAAGGTGCTGTTATCCTATGTTTTATGGGGAAATGGAAGCACAGAGAGGGTAAATAGCTTGTTTGGGGTCACACAGCCAAGAAGTGGCAGAGCTGGGATTTGAACCCAGGCAGTCTGGCTCCAGAATCCATGTTCTTAAACACTAACCATATGCAAAGTCCTTGGGGGAAAGGTCCTGGGGGAGTTTCCTGGAAGGAAGTGTCATGGGATGACTACCTTATTCTTTCCTGAGGTCAGCTCTTGGCCATGGACCTGTGGTGGGAAAGGCAGCTGCAGAGAGCTCTGGCACGAGGCTGGTTTGAGTCTCTTGGTACAGTGGGACCTCATGTGTCATGGGCAGTTGACAAGAGCAGGGCACCCCCAGCCTCCCAGGCTCCCCAGCTCTGTAAGTGGCACCATCACCCACCCAGTCTTGAGAGCCAGAAACCTGGGCAGAATCCTTGATTCCACTGGCCCTTTACTCTCCTCCGCCACTGCCCATCCCTCCACGGGTCCAGTCAGTGCTGTACCAGAGACCTTCTGAATTTGTCCACCTCTCTGTGACTCCCCTGCTGTCACCCTCATGGATTAATAGCCTTCCAGTAGGTCTCCCTGCATTCTCTCTCACCCCACTACCATACATTCTCTGCACAGCTGCTGGAGGGGTTTCCTTAAAATATCAATCAAATCACATCACTCTACAGCTTAAAAACTCTTCATTGTACTTAAATAAAATCTAGATTTCTGGCCATGGCCTAGAAGTTCCTGCATGACCCAGCCCCTGTGAACGTCTCCAGCTTCATCTGTGCCACTTTACCCCTCAGTCACCAAGGTCCAGACAGACTGGTTCAGCTCCTGCAGCACACCATGTGATTTTCCTCCCGAGGGCCTTTGCACATGCTGTTGCCTCTGCCTAGAACAGTTGTCCCTCATTCTTCCCGAGGTTAACTCCTTCTCATAAATGTCACCTCCTCAGAGGGCCTTCTCTGGTCACCCTCTTATTGGTTTCCTTTTTACCACTTGCTATGACTTGGAATTGTTTCAGTTATTTGTCCATGTTTAACCTTTCCCTCTAGAATATAAACTCTGCAGGGAGAAGGACCATGTCTCTCTGGTCCCTCTTTGTATCCTGGCACCTAGCATCAACTGGCACGTGGTAGAACTGCAATAAATATCACTGGGTGAATGCATGAATAAAATTCAAACAAACAAAGGGAGTCTATGGAAGCCCAAGGCAGATTACAGATGCTTCTGCTCTCCCAGCCCCCTGGGCTGACCCCTCCACTCACAGACAGCCCCTCTGCGGTGGTTGCCTTTCCTCTCTCAGATCCTTTGGGCTGCACATTTGCCTATGTTTCCTGCACAGCCTCATCATTCCTGCCCTGGTCAGGCTCTGATATGACCCACCTTTAAGGTAGATGCTGAGATGACTCCTATTTTACAGGTGGGAAATGAAGAAAGGTCAAGGGCCAGTGCTGGAAAGTAGAGGAGCCTAGACTCAAACCCAGACAACTTGAGGCAGAGCCCATGTCCTTCCAGTGAAGGGCATTTGGATGTGTTGCTCCCATGTGCAGTACTGTTCAGCGACTCAGCATCTCACCCAGTCGTGTTTCCCAGATTTGCCTGATTCGTAAGAATTACCCAGGGCACTTAATATAAATACAGATTCCCAGGTTCCTTGCCTAGAGGCTTGAACTTAATAGGGCTGAGGGGAAGAACTGGGAAACTGTATTTTTTTGCTGTTGTTCACATATGCACCTTAAAAAAAAAATTGAAGCAGAGTTGACTAACAATGTCATGTTAGTTTCTGGTGTACAGTAAAGTGATTCATATATATCTATATATCTCTCTTTATATATCTGAAAAGAATATATATATTCTTTTCCAAATTCTTTTCTATTACAGTTTATTACAAGATATGGAATATAGTTCCCTGTGCTATATGATAGGGTTTTGTTGTTTAACTGTTTTATGTATAGTGGTTTGTATCTGCTAATCCCAATCTCCTAATTCATCCCTTCCCCTCTTTCCCCTTTGGTGACCATAAATTTGTTTTCTATGTCTGTGAGTCTGTTTTTGTTTTGTAACTAAGTTTGTGTGCATCTTTTTTTTTTTTTTTTTTTTTTTTTGAGGGAATCTATATTTTTAACAATTGCCACAGATGATTCTGAAGAGCCGGCAAGTTTGAAATACACTGGCTTACGAGATAAAGCCACAGCTACTCAGTCTAAACCGCAAAGCCTTTGATGAAGCAGCCTCTGTCCCCCTCTCCAGCCGTATCCGTCCCCCTGGGCCAACGCTCCATTCCATCTAAGCCAGTCTCCTCACTGTTGTCGGAAGAATCCCTCTGGGCCCCAGCCTCTGTGCCTTTGCCGCTGCGGTGTCTTCCCATCTTCCCGCTACCGTCTCCTCCTCCTTCCCAGATGGTCCTGACCAATGCCGACCACTTCGGTGGCTATGTCCTGTTTCTCAACTAGATTGCAGCCCTAGTGGTAAGTCATGCCTGGGGCTTAGGATTCTAGAACCTCAGAGCTGGAAAGGACTTGGAAACCTCACCATCTAACCTATTTTTTAAAAATCATTATGATTTTTTTGCGGTACGCGGGCCTCTCACTGTCGTGGCCCCTCCCGCCGCGGAGCACAGGCTCCGGACGCGCAGGCCCAGCGGCCGTGGCTCACGGGCCCAGCCGCTCCGCGGCACGTGGGATCTTCCCGGAACCGGGGCACGAACCCGCGTCCCCTGCTTCGGCAGGCGGACTCTCAACCACTGCGCCACCAGGGAGGCCCTATGCCAGCTTTTGAATTAATGTTTGCCCTTCACCACAGTCCCGTAAGGTGGGCCTTGTTACCATCCACATGTCAAGGCAGTGCCTGCTCTGAGCGTTGAGTCAGGGCTCCGTGTGGGGAAGCGAGGAAGAGGTGGAGGAGGAGGAGGAGGAGGAGGAGAGGGGGGCGTGGCCTCCCCTCGGCTGGCTGGAGTGAGGAGAGTTTCTGTAAGACCGGCAGCAAGCTCACCTTGAAGTAAGTAGCTTGGCCTGGAGGATGTAAGATGGGGAGGACGTTCTGGGTAGAGAGAACAGCATTGAGAAAAGCTTGGAAGGGAGGGATCTGTTTGGCAGGGACGAGAAGTGAAGGGGGTGGGAAGGCGTGCATGGGGCGGATCCCAGCAGGAGGGCAGGGCCAGGTGTGACGTTCACCCTGCTTTTCCTGAGGGCAGGACCCCTGGCCAGTGTCATGGATGTGGACGTGTTAAGAGCACCCACAGCAGGGCCAGGGGTGTGTCTGAATTTGGAAATCGGGGCTGGGGCGCCTGGGAGGCCTGGCAGCAGTGACTTTCCAGGGCACGCTCGGGGACAATATCCGGCCTCTCCGGCTTCCTGGGATCAACCTACAGGGGTCTCCTCAGGAGTGAGTGTGAGAGGAAGACAAGCAGGCCTCCTCCTGGTGTGGCAGCCGTGAGGGTATGTGAGGCCAGGGGGAAGGTGCCTGCGTGTGTACCTGGCATGGGTCTGTGTGTGCATGCGTGTGTGTGTGTGTGTACACACACGTGTGTTGCTAGGGGCGTGCAGTCCGTTCGTCCTTGTGGATGCCTGTGTCTGTGAGTCTGGCCGCTGGGCTGAGTGTATGTGGCATGCGTGCGGGCTGTGGGTGTGGGACTGTCCGGTGCACACGCGTTCGCCTCAGCTGGTGTTAAACACTCTTTGGACAGCTCACTAGGTAAACATTCACTAATGTAATTTGGAAACCCATCCCCAGGGCCCCCGCTGTGTGGCCGGGCAGCCGGCGGGTGGTGTCTGGATTAAGATATTAGCGCATTAATGCCGTATCAAAGCACGGTACCCTGAGCCGTGGGAGTGTCTGCTGACAGCCCCACGGTGCTCAGGGCTTCGTGGGCTGGGCAGCCCCGCTGCATCCCTCCCAGAGCCACAAGGAGGCTTTGTGCTCATGGGAGCCTCGGGGCTCCGCAGACATGAGCTCATGCCTGCCGGTCCCTCCGGAGGTGGTGGGTGGCTGGCAGAGCCACCAGGGCTCAGCCCCGTGCAGCGGCCAGGCCATGGGAGGAGTGGCAGCCGGGCTTTGGGTCCGAGCTGGTCTTTTGACCTGACAAAGTAGGCGCTTGTGTGTTTGCTGAACGAATGAATGAGTCTTTCCAGGAATTTTTTTGAAATTCCTCAATAGCACGGGCCAAGTTCCTCTCACCTTGGTACTCCCAGTGCCTGGCAGAGCTTGGTGTACAGTTGGTGCTCTGTGATTGTGTATTGGGTAGATGGACTACTGGCAGAGAGAGAAGGACTGGGCTGGAAGTCAGGAGACTGGGGTTTGAGGCCTGATTTTTGTCTTTGATCTGCCTGGGGACAGCTGGTTACCATAAAGTAAACAGTGATGCTGAGTCCAGCCTTTAGCTCTGGCCTCCGTGGGTATGTGGGTGGTGGCTGCGACTGATGCCTTCTCCCTGGGAGCCAAACGTGCGAAGGGTTCAGAATAGCGATGCCAATCTTCTCCAGAGGAGGTCCCCAGGACTGACCAGAAAAGGCAGGGGTCAATGCAAGGAGTTCTACCCAGCTGACCAGAGCGAGGAGGGAGGAACACGGGGCTCAGACACATAGTTAGAGGTGTCCGAGCTGGGTTCATCGCCAAGACAATTTAGCCTGATACTCCACTTTGCAAACCGAGGCCCAGAGCAGAGAAAGGATGTATGCCAGTTCCCTCAGCCAAGCAGTGTCCCAGCCAGGACTAGGACCAGTCCCTGAGCAGAAGGAGTCGGCCCTCTGAATGCTGGCGTCTGGGTGGAAGGAAGGGGACAGGTGTCCTAGGGGGCAAAGTTTACCTTTTCATCCATTTACCCAGGGCCTGCCCGGGGCTCAGCAGTGAAGAAGCATTTTCTGACCGTTAAGGCTGCTAAACAATGGCCAGTATTGTCAGTAATAATAGGAATAGTCAGGGGCAATAGGGTTAACGATGGCAATAGAAACCATCTTTGATGAAGGTCTCACTGAGTGCCAGGTGTTGGGTTAAGTGCTCTACACATTTTGCCTTATTTTCAGCCCCATAAAACCCTCTCCTCACAAAAGTCTCAGAAAGGGAAAGTTATTTGCTCCAGGTTACAGTGCTGGTGAGCCAAGGAGCCAGTGTGCAAACCGGACTCCGACTTCCTTCCCGCGAGATGACACTGTGACCCCTTGAGGGGGTGGGTTTCCCGCCTCTGGCACCCGAGCAGAGGCTGGTGGTGCCTTCAGGGGAGCTGTGGAGAGGTCCTGGCTTTGGGGACAGTAGGGGATGGGGGAGAAGGTCAGACTTGATGACTTGTGACTCTATCGTTCTATTGTTGAAAGGGTCTGGGACTCCTGTGAATCTCTACTCCTGAGACTCAAGGAGTTTAAGGATTTATGTCGACTTCTACCAAACATCGTGGTCCATCCTTTGCTCCTCCAACCTTGAAGGGAGCTGCTGATAAAAATAAGGAAATTCTCTCAGAGGCCCGTGTCCACTTTCCAGCCCAGGGAGGAGTCATGTTTAACAGCAAACGAGGGACAGAATGGAAGGGGCATGGTCTCTGCTTTTGGGAACTCTTGATTCTTGTAGTTCTAGTTTTTCAGAGTTGGAGGGTTCCTTGGCAGTCACTAGCTTGAGGCTTGCCCACATGGCTTCTGTACTTCCTCTTAACTCCACTCAGCCCAATTTACTTTTGCTCTACTCAGCTTAACTTGATGTCATGGAGCTCAACTCGTCTCATCTCAACATGCCACAAATCCAACTCAACCAACATAGCCCCTTCCAAACCAAACGAATGAACAGAACTCAACACAGACCAACGAATGGCTCCAGTCAACTCAGCTCGACTCGTTGCAACTCACCTTGCAATCAAAGCAGGAGAAAGAGCATAAGCAAAGATAAGGAGGCCAGAGTGCCTGCATGGGGGACAGTGGGGATGGGAGCACAGTAAGCTCAGGGCAAGGGAACAAAAAGTACTAAAATGGCACAGACTGAGAGGGACCTGGGGCCCTCACTGCCACAGCTGCCATGCCAGGCTGGGGAGCAGCTTTGCCCACCTTCTCCGGGTGATGCTAGGAGTTCCTTGGCAGGACTCGGCTCTCCAGAGTGAGGAGATCCTTGGAGTTCTGCCTGGGAATCCTGAGAAGCAGCCACTTCCTGCTGGAACCTCAGATGGGCTCCTGAGGAGGACATTGTGAAGGAAGGTCCAGACACAGCGCAGCACCCCACACCCCCCAAGGCTCTTCTGGGGAAACCACAGCTTGGCAGAATCTGGAAGACGAGGTTGACTTCCTTTTCCAGGAGCTCCAGAAAAGAAGGGAGGAAGTGCTCTGGAGCAGGCTGGAGCCTAGCGCCCCACCACACGTGGAACCCATCCTGGCCCTGTTACTTGCTAGCGCCGTGAGTGGTTCAGGGCAGGGCATGCTGTTTCCCTGGACCTCAGTCTCCACATCTGTCAAATGGAGCTCTCTCATGGTTCTGTTTATATCCAACGAGCTGGCTTGAACCTGGCATCAAGCACAGTGCGTGGCACCCAGTAGCCAGTGACCAAATAACAAAGCCCCTACGTAACTTCCTAACCAATAGCCAGGCACTTGGCTATGGAGAATAACTACCCTGGTGAGGATCCCGGCTCTGCTACTTATACCAACTGCATGATCTTGGAAGAAGTACACACCCTCTCCTGAGCTTCAGTCTTCTCAAGTGAAGACAGTACAGCATGTATCTCGTAGCATCGAGGGGGCAGTTGAGAGCACTTAGCATAGCCCCTGGCACTTAGTGAACATTCAGTAAATGCTTTTACTATTACCAGTCTCCTCCTACCCTAGATGTAAGCTGCGAAGAGGAAAAAGCTCATTTCCTCTGTTCTGAGCCTCTGATTCTCCACCTGTCAGCTGCGTGTGCCAAGTCCCCTTTTCTCTGATATTCTAAGTTGCAGGTTCTGGTGACTCATGAGTCTCAGGGTCAGGTAAAGGCAGAGGACATGGAGTTGGGGACAGTTTCCAGTCTGCGGGGGTGAGGGCCAGTGCTGCCCTGAACCAGAACCCCTGCTGGGCCCTGGGAGCCCCGCTCGCCTCGCCCCTGCTTCCTTCCCCAGTGCTGCCATGGGAACCGTGCAGGCCGAAGTGCGGCAGCTTGTGATAAATATGCATGAATGGGCTGTGGTCTTGCCCCTCCTCAAGTCCATTTGGGGGACCTCAGTGAGCTAATTGAGGGTGGCCATTGTCCCTGCACTCCCGGCGCCTGGGCCCCGTTTGCACATTCAAGTGCCTGGCCTTGGTTTAAAGTGGCCGAGTGGCGGGTGCTATTTTATTCAACAAAAGCCCCTTGAGAGGATGGACGGAGAACTCTGTGGGCCAGCCCATTGCCTGAGCCCATTCCTGTCCTGGGCCGGGGGAGGTTGTCACACGAGACCACCTGATCGCCATTGAGGCTGAGGCGGCAGAAGGGGCACAATGGATGTTCAAGAGGCCCGTTCAGCTGCTGGGATGAATAATAGAGGGGACGCTCTCCTTCAACCTCTCATTGGAACCTGG